>PVLA01011248.1:0-55044 GCA_004027455.1 Hydrochoerus hydrochaeris
ACTGAAAATGAAGCTATGAAATCAATGCTGGTGGAAGGGCTTCAGGTAAGGCAGAAGAGAGGTTCTGTTAACAAAAAGAACCAAAAAAGAAAGGAGAACAAAGTGTATCTTACCAACTCCAGCAGAAATGAAAAACTAAGTGGGAGATAAGAGCAATGGGAGAAAATAATTCAAAACCAAGGAGAAAAATAATTCAAAACAAAAATCAGAAAGCTGTAGAGAAGAAGGTTAAACATTTTCAAGTAAAGAGAAAATAGGGCTAATGTGATTTCTGCTCCTGGCAGACTGAAGTGGTCCCCAGCAAGGCTTTAGGGAGGACTTGCTTTTCAATTTTATTACATTCCCAAAGTCTCTAATTGTGATCATTAATTTTTAGTGTCAACTTGCTGGATTGAGTAATAGGTAGAAACCTGGAAAAGCCCTACTTTAGATGTATCTGTTAAGGTGTTTGCAGAGACCATTAGCATGTGAATCTAAGCAAGGAAGAGCAGCCTCAATCTGAGTGGTCACAATCCAAAAGGCTAAGGGTCTAAACAAAACAAACAGAAGCCAAGATGGTACTCCCATGCCCAACACACACACCACCCTCAAGGGTTGGTACAAACTCGTCTCCTGCCTTGGACCATAGACTCGCAGGCCTTTGGACTCCAGGACCTACCTCAGCAAGCCCCTTTCTGGGTACATGGACTTTTGGCCTCAAACTTAGACTTATACCATCAGCTTCCTTAGTTCTGAGTCCTTCAGACTTAAGCCCTGTGACCAACTTCCCAAGGTCTCCAGCCTTCAGATGACCCATAGTAGGACTACTTAAAATTGTATGATCCAATTTCCTTAAGTAAATCCTCTCTCATAGATATACTATTGGTTGTCTCACTGTAGAGCCCTAACAACATTAATAGAAACTAAGCACTGGTTATAGTGAGCTTTTTTAGGTATTGTTTTCACCACAGCATAAAACAGACAACAGAGAGAGCTTAGGAGCCCCCATTAGAATGGACTCCATAAGCTTCCTGTTCTAGAGTCTTGGGTTAACAGCAAGAAGCTCCACAAAGGACAAATGGCCCAAGCCAAGACTCTACGCTGCATTTTCCCATGTGGTTTGCTGCCTAGAAATATGTCCTCTTATGTCACCACTGGATAGTAACTTCACAGACAGCAGTGTTAGAGTGGAGAGTGCAGGTTCATATTTAAATACTTACATGATCAAAATTATGTTTTTTCTTTGCCTCCAAACACAGCCTCTAACTTGAGGCTAAATGATAGTGACATAACTGCATTGCATTGCACTAAGGAAGAATTTTGCATGACAGAAACAAAAAAAAAGTCAAAACACAAACATCTCACTTAAGACCCAGCACACAGAATTAAGGCAAAGTGTATGGAGAAATCAGAAGAAGCACTGATTAGGGAAGATCTCAAGCAGGTAGTAGTGACAGGTGAAGTTTTAAATAGCTAGTGCCAGCTATAAAAATAGTTGAACTGTAAATTCTGAATGTAGGGTTCCAAAAACAGCAGAGAGAGAAATAATCCTAAAATTCTCATACATGTAAAGTCACTCAGATAAATACTTCTAAAGTAATCAATGCATTGAGAGGAAGCATTTGCACCCTAAAAGCCACATAATACACAGAGGTTGTTTCCTGACAGGATACTTGTTAAAAGAACCCTCATTTGCGGCTCCAATATTCAGGGTCAATAATTTCTCAGAGAAAAGGTTAATGGAAACAAAACAAAATTTGAAGCACATTCTCTGAACCAAAGTACCAGAAATCTAGGCAAAAATACACTCAGCATATTGTCAGGCTGTAGGATGCAAAATTATTGCAGTATTCTTCTTGGTAGAGTTCCCAACCAATACAGCGCAGAACAACAGGAGGCCAGCGCAAAGTATGTGCTGTGAATGTGTGGTCCGGCAGGGGGCCTCGGTGGCCTCTTGCCACTCTTAGCCTGAGCTGTAATGATTCCATCTCTGAAGGAAGAGTGTAGAGATGCAAATAGACCTGGTAGTGGGTGGGTACACCTGGAAAATAATTCTCAGATTAGCTTCTAGCCCCAGAAAGTGCTGAGAAAATTTTGTGTCACAGATTCACAGAAATTAGAGGAAGTTGGCCAAGAATGAAGCCACAGAACTTAATGGTTGTGGTCTGAGCATACTTCCTGGAAAGAGCAGGAAACCTGGTATGGTCATGAGCATTCTAGAAAGGTGGGATCATAGGAGTTTTGCTCCGGTTTCAAGATCCATGGCAATCATGTTCTCTGGAGCATAGAGACAGAGAAAGTCTCAACAATACAAATAAAGAACCCAGCAAGAAATGATGTGAAGAGAATCTAGAAGCACCATGGGTCATGGACGTTTTGGAGATCAGGAACAGAATGTGAGGCTGGAATGAATTCTTCCAGAAAAGGAGGGCAATGTTACCCAAATTTAAATGACTTTTGAAAAACACAGCACTGCACTTAACAGGCCACACACAGCGGTCCACATGGGTCAGACACAGCAGTACCATGTGCTCTTAGACTGAGGGTAAAAATGCCTCAGGCTTCTCATGGAGGTTTCACTACCTAACAGACCCGGGGCTAAGTGTTCTGCATGTAACATATAATCTTTATGGTATGGCTCCACTTTTACTAAACTCTCCCAATCCCCCTGTTAAAAAGTACTGTTTGTGGAGAATTGATGGATTCTAAGTTACTTCCTTCAATTAAGATAGAGAATCAAAAAACTATCTCTAAGAAAGTCTTTGGGGTGCATACACTCACCCTGGTCCCTCTACTGTGATCACCTTGAGTGAAATAAGTACTTTGATGTTACAAAAAGTTTGCACTGTAAGAATCAGCCATATGAAAAGTATTGTTGTGCTTAATATAAGGATATTATTTACAAAACTATGCAGTATCCTTTTAATTAGTCATTTGAGGTTGTACTTCATTGTCTTTGTATTAAAAACTGCTGAATGTCCCCTAGCACCTGGCTTAACTCTTCTTTTTGTTTTTGGTGAGGGTTTTTTTTTTGGTTGTTTTGTTTTACTTTTTGTGTTTTTAACACAGGGTCTCACTATGCAGTTCAGATTGGCCTTGAACTCGCTTTGTAGCCTCAGTTGGCCTCAAACATCGATTCTCCTGAGTGCTGGGATTACAGGCACATGCCACCATACCTGGCTTGCACCTGGCTTATTTCTATGTGAGGGACACTGGTTCATGTAACTGATCTAGTTTCCTTATTTGTGTGGGAAGCTCCAAGCTAGATCTGTATGCCAACTTCATTTTTTCTTACTCTGCTCATTTACTTATACTTTATGTTTATTATTTTCAAAAATTTGTATATTCTTTAAAATATTTTACATAAGACCAGGTATAAGTACATAAATACACAGTATGTACAGATCTAAAATTGTTATGGCCAAATTTCTAAAACAGTATTGGCAATAAGGATTTCATGTACACTTAATTGAAATCAGAGAAATTCTTGTCCCCTGATAATAGTAGTTTTGTTACAATTTTCAAGTAACCCAGTTTTCCTGATCCAATTTTTATAGGAAATCCATTTTAAACTTGCCAGAAACCTGAATTTATTCTTCACAAAAGGAGCCAAGCTTTCTGATTATATGGCACACCTTCTCCATCTACTGGCAAAATTTAATATTGCAAATAATGCCCTAAAATCAAGGGTTCTCTTTTTACTCTATGGAGATATTTTCCATGTTCTGCCTCTCAAAATTTTTTACTGTTAATAATTAAATGCCTCTTCCCTGCCTTCAGTTTTTTTTGCCACCAAGAGTATCTAAGCTTTCAGATCTCTGGTGTATGCACTATCACAAAGCTGAGAAGTGTGCTCAACCATCATCTCCATCTCTTAAAGGAAGCCAAGCCAACTTCTCAAAGCATGAAGCAACACTATGCATAGATTTAATCTAAAATGACTTGAAATATGGTCATCATTTTAAAGTATGTTTGGGTTAAGTGAAACATTGGAAAAACCATGTCAGTTCTCATTTTAAATTACTTTATGGGTGACAAAGAATATGGTACCCTAAAGGGCTAATCCGTTTCATGATGTAGGATAAACTAATATGAAATATTCAACCCAAGCCAGTTGCCATTCCTTACCCCAAAACAAAACTCTGCCTTTGAGAAACTCATTCTTTCTCTGACAAGGTAATCTAGCATTCTCTTAAACAAAATCTGTCATTCTTGAAATTTTTCAAACTAAAAATACTTGAAATCTCCATGATAACCCAATTTCTATGTGTTTCTGTAGATCTGTAGTAAATTTGCATATAAGTGCATGTATATGTGTATATCTCCTGTATTCTATCCTGCAGACCTGAGATTAAAGCCAACTCTTACTCTTCCACTTGTACAAAGTGTAATGCCTTGAGCAAGTCTCTTTTCTCTTTGTGAGTTTCTTCATATGTAAATGAAACTACTAATAACTACTTTGTAGAGCTTTATATTAAGATGATATTTGTAAGAATACTTAGCTGCTAGCAGACAATAAATAGTAGGGTTTAATAGTATTTGTAAAAAGAAAAGGCTTTGTTACATTTCCATGTAATTTCCTAGACCTCTCGATCCCTTTACTGAATCTCTTGCCAAAGACAGAGACAGAGAGAGAGAGAGACAGAGACAGAGAGAGTGAGAGACACAAAGAGAGAAACAGAGAGAGACAGGGAGACAGAGACAGAGAAAGAGGCTGACTCTCTCTAGTGCTTCCCATTACTGGATGCTTGCAAAAAACAGCCAGCAAAGCAGAACTGGGGTTCTCTGGATCCCACCCACAGCAATACCAGGCAAATGTAGACAGATCCAAGAGATTAGCGGAGATAAAAGCTTCTCCCTGACTAGCAGGGCCAATAGAATATATCTGGTTTCTGGTATAGCAAGAAAGGAGCCTAAAAATTACAAGCCCCACATTTTCATTTACCTCCAGGAGCCCACTAGGTCCTCACAGAGAAATCAGGGAGAATATCTCCTTGGCCTTTCAGCAGCAAAGGGAAAAATAACTGCTTTGAAATATGCTGTTCTTATGAAATACTCTTTTCTTATGAAAGCTTACCTTCATGAGAAAGGATTTCAACAGAGTGTGATCTGCTGGGGTTTATCAGAGCCTACTCTTTCTAGCATAAGCGAATTGCCCAAATCTCGCTCCATCTAGTATTCAGGCCCCTGCTGAGGGTGGGGACTGAGAAGAATTGGTCAAATTCACAGTGGGAGGAAGAGGTGCAGGCTCAGGAAAAGATCCAGTCCTAATCAAGGGACCACAGAATGCTTCTCTGGCACAATATAATAAGTAGTAAAGGGCTCTTTTAAAATTGCCTTATGCAACACATCATGTTCATATAATTCAACTATAAATTATAAGACTTTCTAAGAGGCAACAAACACAATTTGAAGATAATGAACAAGCAATGGAAATGGAGCCAGGGAAGTCAGAATTATCAGACAGAGAATTTTTAAACCTATGATTAATATAGTAAGGACTGTATGGAAAAAGAAAATAACATACACGAATAGATAGGTACTATAATTTATATAGCAATAAATTGGTTCAAAATAGCAACAATGTACTTTATTAAATATGTTTATGTGGATATGTGTGTTCTTAGGTATGATTATGCATAAGTGAAATTAACAACAGCAATGATAAAGAGACCAGCAAATGGAATAAAATAATTTTACTCTTATACTTACAGAACCAGTGAAGCAGAGTAGTGACACTTTAAAGTGAACTTGGATTGCATGTATGTGTCTTAGGGCAGAAAAAAATGCTTAATTACTAAGAACAGCCTAATATGCAGAAAAAGGGAAAAATGAATCATATAAAATATTCAGTTACAATCACAGAGAGCAAAGAACATGGACAACAAATAGAAAACAGTAACAAATCTGATTAATATTAACCCAACTATATCAGTAATTACTTTGAATGTCAATGCACCAATTGAAAAAACAGATTGCCAAAGTGGATTAAAAAGCAAGAACTACAGGATGCAAAATCAACACAAAAATCAATAGCATTCTGTACACTAATAATGAATTCATTGAAAAAGAAATCAGAAAAAATTAAATTCACAATAGCTTTCAAAAATTAAGTACCTAGGAACTTAACCAAGAATATGAAAGACTTTTATAATGAAAATTAAAGAACTTTGATAAATTAAATTTAAGAGGTCATTAGAAATTGGAAAAACATCCCTTGTTCTTGGAGCAGCAGAATTAACATTGCATAAATGACCCTATTACCAAAAGTTATCTGTATAAATTTAAAGCAATTCCTAATAAAATACCAACAATATTCTTCACAGAACTAGAAAAAAAAAATCCTAAAACTCATATGCACTGTAAAAGACTCAAATAGCCAAGGCAATCTTGAGCAAAAATAGCAAAGTCTGAGGCAGCACAATACCAAATTTCAAATTATTCTAGAAAGATGTAGTAAAAAACAGCACAATACTGGCATAAAAAATAGACTTGTAGACTAATGAAATAGAACAGAAGACAGAGCAACCACCCCATGAACTTATATCCATTCAATTTTTTTACAAATGGGCTGAAAACATACATTAGAGAAAAGATAGCCTCTTTAACAAATGATGCTGGGTAAATTGGATGTCCTTTTGGGGAAGATGGAAATTAGATCCCTAGCTCTCTCACCCTGTATAAGAATCAATTCAAAATGTATCAACAGCCCAGATACAAAAGCAAAAACTTTGAAACTGCTGGAGAGACTATAGAAGAAACACTTAAGCCATACACACAGACAAGGACTTCCTAAATAGAACTCAGTGCAGAAAATATCAAAAACCAACAAATGGGGTTACATCAAATTAAAAGTTTCTGCACATCAGGAAAAACAGACAATAGAGTGAAAGGCAACCTACAAAGTGGGGGGGGATGTTCTAGCTACTTTTGAAGTAGAAGACTAATATCTAACATATACAAAGAATTCAAAAAATTATCACACCCCACCCCCAAATGGCCCGATGAAGAAATGGGCAAATGAAAGGAACAGATTTTTTTCAAAAGAAAAACAAATGGCCACATATTCCAAGAAAAAATGTTCAGTATCTCTACCCATTAGGGAACTGTAAATCAAAACATCTTTGAGATTTCATCTTACCTTACTCACACACAAATGGTTTCTAGGAAAAATGTGTCGGAAGCCAGGGATTTAACTCAGTGGCATAAGAGCCTTCCTAGCAAGCTCGAGACCATGACCTTCATACTGGTACCAGAAAAAAAAATGAATTCAGGGATTTAGCTCAGTGGTATAAGTGCCTGACTAGGAAGCACAAGGTCATGAGTTCGATCCCCGGTGCCAAAATAAATAAATGAATAAATGCGTGGGAAAAGGAACCCTTCTGCACCAAGTGGGAATATAAACTAATAAAACCAGAATGCAAATTACTATGGAGATAACCCCCCAAAAACTAAAAATAGAAATTCCATCAGACTTGGCTATATCTCCCCTCAGTATGTTCTTAAAAGAATTAAAAACATAGTGCTATAGTAATATACATATACCAATACACACACAATTCACAATAGCTAAGCTCTGGAAACAGCCTAGAGGCCTGTCATCAGGTGAATGGATAAAGAAAATTTATATACTTGCAATGAAATATTATTCAGTCATAAGGAACAATAAAATTATGTCACTTTTAGGAAAACAGATAGAGTTTGAGACTATAATGCTAAGTGATATCAGCCAGATTCAGAAAACTAAATATTATGTTTTATCTTACGTGTGAAACCTAAAATATAAATAATTAAATAAGATAATAAGATAAAAGACACATAATAGGAAACTAAAGCTGGACTCATGAAGATGGAACAGGATATTAAAGGAGCTGGGAGGAAGGGAAGGGAAGTAAAGGAATTAGAAATGATCAAGACATGTTATATGCATTTACCAATTCTCCCCCCAGAACATTACAACTATTAACAGATGTACAATCTGGGCATAGTAGTACACTCCTCTAATCCCAGGCTGAGGCAGGAGGATGGCTGCAAGTTCAAGGCCAGCCCAGGCTACATGGTAAGTTCAAGTCCAGCTTAAACTATATAGCAAAACCCTGTAAAAAAATATACAGTAAAATATATAAATAGCAACAAGTAACAACATACCAGATGGTCCTGAGCAGCTTTGCCCAGTAAGCCCCCTCCCTAAGTGGACAGGCTACTAGCTCACCATCCTTTGGTCCCAGGAATCAGTGGACCATCCATTCTAGGTAGCTCAGACCATCCAGGACATTAGGAAGCTGGTATACAGCCCCACCCATGGTAGCAACCAGGCAGGCCACTCTGAATGGATTGGCCTGTGAGGCCCTATGAAAGTATTCACACAGCTCTCTGGCACTGACAGGTGTGGGCACATCTGGAGAACTGGCTCCTCTATCACTACCATTCTAGCCACACTGACCTGCACAGACCTGCCGGAGAAGCCCTACTTCAATAGGACCTGTGAAAACTGGTGGTTCCTCTGGGCCTGCAAAAAGGTGTACATACCATGCCTGGAGCTACCAACAAACTTGTTCTACCTAATCTCCAGGCAAGAAAGTCAAGAGGAGATAGATAGGATTATACCAAATTAAGATGCCTCTACAAAATAATATTGAATAAGTGGGATTTAAAATGAAGACCACTGTTATGGTTTGTGACTAGATGTCTCTCTAAAGCCTCATGCAGTCTTGGAGTAGGGGGTTGGCTCTTCAGAGGTAGCAGAATCTAGAGTGTGTAATTCTGGAATTAAGGGTGCTGAGAGTAAGGATGGGTAATTGCCAGATCAGCCCACAGATTAGATTGGCACCACTCTAATACCAGCAGTCTGGATAAAATGAAAGGAGCAGAAAGAGAGGCCTATCTGTCCCTCTATCCCCTCTTACTGTTTTGGCTGTCTTGCATTGCCAGGAATGGTTTTCATGCTGCCTTGAAACCAGTCAGTTGTGTACTGAAACTTCTACAAACCGTGAGTTAAATAAACCTTTCCTCCTTTTACCTTGGGTGATGGGTATTTTGTCTCAGCAATGAGAAAAGTAACTAAAGACAACCACCTTCCCTCTTATATTAGTACTCAAAAAAATCAAAGAATTAGGTATTACACTATTAAAATGCATACAATATATATGAGAAAATTATAAAACTTTGAGGAAATATATCAAAGAATTCAATGCATATTTCATATTCATGGATAGGAAGGCTCAATATTATCATGATGTCAGTCCTTTCCAATTTCATCTATAGCTTCTATGCAACTCCAATTAAAATCCAAGCAAGGTATTGTGTAGATATCAACAAACTGATCTAAAATTTTATGTGGAGGTAAAATAGTCAACTCAGAGTGAAGACTTGAATTGGAGGGCTAACTCTACCTAACATCAAAACACACCAAAAACAACAACAATCAAGACAGACTGATATGGGGGGGGGGAATTCAACTAACCACTAATATTACTGCTGGTCACCAACTCATGCATCTGATTGGAGGAACTACATTAGCACTAACCTCTATTAGCCCTTCTACAGCCCTAATTACATTTATCATTCTACTGTCATTAACAATTCTAGAATTTGCTGTAGCAATAATCCAAGCTTATATATTTACCTTATTAGTTAGCTTATATTTACATGATAACGCCTAATGATCCACCAAACACAAGCCTATCACATAGTAAATCCCAGCCCTTGACCACTTACAGGAGCACTATCCGCTCTTTATTGACTTCAGGCTTAATCATATGATTTCACTTTAACTCCAAAACATTATTAACACTAAGTTTCCTAACCAATGCTCTAACTATATATCAATGATGACCAGACATTGTACGAGAAGGAACATAGGGCCACCATACAACAATTGTACAAAAGGGGTTACGGTATGGAATAGTTCTATTTATCATTTCTGAAGTATTCTTTTTCTCAGGATTCTTCTGAGCATTCTACCACTCCAGTCTAGCCCCCACCCCAGAACTTGGGGTTTAATACCACCTGCAGGTATTAAACCCCTAAATCCCATAGAAGTTCCTCTCTTGAATACATCAGTCCTTCTAGCATCAGGTGTATCAATTACCTGGTTACACCATAGCTTAATAGAAGATAATCGAAAACAAATAATTCAGGCCCTGGCCATCACAATTATATTAGGCATTTATTTCACCCTACTTCAAGCCTCAGAGTATTGTGAAGCATCATTCTCCATCTCAGATGGGGTCTACAGATCTACCTTCTTTGTTGCTACAGGATTCCATAGCCTACATGTAATTATTAGGTCTACATTTCTAGTCGTCTGCCTATTTTGTCAACTATATTACCACTTCACATCAAAGCACCACTTCGGCTTTGAAGCAGCTGCTTGTTACTCACACTTCATAGATGTAGTATGACTATTTCTCTACATCTCCATTTACTGATGAGGCTCATGCTTTCTTAGTATAACCCAGTATTGCTGACTTCCAATCAGTAAGTCTCAGAACATACCTGAGAGAAAGCAATAAACATTATAATTTCCCTACTATCTCCTAACTTTTCTATTAATCACAATTGCATTTTGACTTCCTCAAATAAATACTTATACAGAAAAAGTCCCTACAAATGTGGATTCGACCCAGCAGAATCTGCACACCTACCATTTTCAATGAAATTCTTCCTAATTGCTATTACCTTTCTCCTATTTGATTTAGAAATTGCTCTCCTACTTCCTCTACCATGAGCATCTCAAATTAACAATCTTAATCTTATATTATTGGTATCTCTAACACTAATTCTAATCCTAACATTAGGATTAGCTTATGAGTGAACTCAGAAAGGCTTAGAATGAACTGAATATGATGATTAGTTTAACTATTAAAACAAATGATTTCGACTCATTAGACTACGTTAAATACGTAATTACCAAAATGTCATCAATTCACTTTAACTTATTTATAGCCTATATTGTATCATTTTTAGGTACAATAATATATCAGTCTCACATGATGTCCTCTCTATTATGCCTAGAACGTATAATATTATCAACTTTTATCTTTGGGGCTCTAATCATACTTAACTCTTGCTACCTCATGTCTTTTGCTATTCCCATTATTATACTAGTATTTGCAAAGATACCCTTTTTATACTGTTATTGGAATAATTGATGTCCACATACAAAAACATGAATCTAACCACAGACAGTATACCTCTCACAAAAATTAAATAAGAATGTACCACAAAATATAAATCACAAAGCTATAAAACTCCTAGAAAATAACACAGGAAGAAAAAAGTTAACTTGATTATGGCAGTCTACTTTTCAGATACCTCATCAGTGGAAAGATCCATTAAAGAAAAAATTGACAAGCAGATTTCATGGAAATTAAAAACTGTTTTGTGAAACAGAGTATCCAGACAGTGAGATAATAAACCTTAGACTGGGAGAAAATACTTTTAAAAGATTTGATATTTGAAAATATTTGATAGAAGACTTATCCAAAATATATAAAAACTCTCAGCGGAACAGAATAGAAGTTGCAAAAACAACTATAAACACACTCAGCCACCTTGTCTTTGACAAAGGGGCCAAACATGCTCAATGGATGAAAGACACCTCTTTAATAAATGGTGCTGGAAAAACTTGCTTTCCACATTCCAAAGACTAAAACTAGACCCATGTCTATCACCATGCACTAAACTAAAATCAAAATGGATCAAAAATCTCAATATTAAAACAGAAACACTAACTTGACTGTAAAATAACATAGGTAAAAATCTTGAAGATACAGGTGTAGGCAGAGACTTTATAAACAAAACTCAGGCTTTATGGGAAATATACATAGCATCAAAAATGGGAACTCTGTGCATTAAAATCTCCAACACAGTGAAAAGATAACCCATAGAGTGGGAAAAAATGTATAGTCAGGTATCCCTCAGACAAAGGACTTCTGTCTAGAGTACATAAAGAATTGAAAAAAATCAGACCTCCAGATTGAAAGACTCAATCCAAAAATGGGCATCTGAGATAATATATATGTCTCAAATGAAGAAATGCAAGTGGCAAATAAATACATGATAAAATGTTCAACATCTTTGATCATTCAAGAAATGCAAATTAAAACAACACTGAAATTAAATCTCATGCCAGAAAGAATAGTCATCATCAAGAAATCAACCAGCAACAAATGCTGATGGGGCTGTGGGGAAAAAGAAAACCCTTCTCCACTGTTGGTGGGAGTGTAGATGAGCATAATCATTGTGGAGATTCTTCCAGAGACTAGAATTAGAGAACCCATTTGACTCAGCTATTCCCTTCTAGATATCTTCCCAGAAGAATTAAAAACAGCATACCACAGCGATATATGTGCACCCATGTTTACGGCAGCATAAATTGTAATAGCTAAATCTCAGAAACAACCAAAATGCCCATCAACTGAGAAATGGATTACAAATGTGAGGATTTTTATATAATGGAGTATTGGTCAACCATAAAGAAGGATAAACTGGGGATTTTTATAGGTAAATGAATGCAACTTGAGACCATACTCATAAATGAAATAAATTAGACTCACATGTGTGATCATCTCACTAGTGTGAGAAACTGAACAAATAAATACAATGAAAAATGTACAAAATAGATTGTGAATTGGGAAGAAATCATTCAAAAGAAAAACTGATGGGGGAAAGGGGAAAGGAAGAAAGTAAAAAGGAAAAGTAGTTAAGATAGTTATACAGCTAGTTTCTCTTAGTTCATTGAAAAAGAAATATTGTTTGAAAAATATTTCATATTATATCTTGTACTCTGAACAACTACTATGAAGATAACAATATACAATGTATTATTGTTACTCTCCTAATGGCCTGTTTTGAAGCTCTTTATTGTTATTTTTATTTTTTGCTGTTTAAATTAAAACTTTTTTAAAAAGAAAATTTAAAAATGGACAAAAGAAAATTCAAAACTGGGCAAAAAATCTGACTACCTGTAGATTTCAAGTACATGCAAAGATGTTCAACATTATATTCATCAGTGAACTATAAATTAAACACTACTACATACATAATAAATGGAAAAAATCCAAAACACAGACAACACCAAATGCTGCAAGAATATGGAGCAACAGGAGTTATTATTCATTATTGAGGGGTTCACAAATATATAGTCACATTGGAAAACAATTTGGAAATTCCTTATAAAACTACACACAATCTTAACAAAAATTCCAGGGATCACTCTTCTTGTTCTTCTTCTTTTTTTTTTTTTTTTGTACCAGGGTTCATGCTTGCCTGTCAGGCACTTATGCCACTGAACTAAATCCCCAGCTGCTCTTCTTGATATTTACCCAAATAAATTGAAAACTTATTTCTAAATGAAATCTGCATACAAACATGTGTAGTAGTTTTATCCATAATTGCTAAAAGTTGAAAACAATCAAAATGTCCTGCAACAGTTGAATGGATAAAGAAACTATGATACAGCATGACAATGGAATATTATTTAGTGCTTTAAAAAATGAAGTAAAAAAATGACGTGGAAGAAAGATAAATGCATTTTGCTAAGTGAAATAAGCCATTCTGAAAAGACTACATACATTATGTTTGCACCTATGCTAAATTCTGGAAAAGCCAAAACTAAGGATCAGTGGTTGCCAGAGGTTGAGGTGAAGGAATGATAAACAGGCAGAGTATGGAGGACTTTTAGGGCAGTAAAATGATCAGTGTTATAGGAAATGTACATCATTATATTCTAGTCCAAGTCCATAGGACATACAACATGAAGAATTAACTCTAACATAAACCAAGAGTGTAAGGTGACAATGCTATGCAAATGTTGACTCATCAGTTGTAACACATGTACCACTCTGGTGCAGGATGCCAACAGTGATGGAGCATGGTGAATTGGTAACTAGTGGTCAACTTGTAATACCAGCTGAACTAAATCAGCATGGTGCTGAGCATAGATAGTCCACTTATGGATTGTTGCCAAGATAAAAAGGGAGCACTAGAGTGGGATCTGTTGAATCTTTTGGAGCTGTTGGATCTCCTGGAAGTGCTTCTTGTGCTGGCTTCCCTGATATAAACTCAACTGTTACCATCAGCACTCCTCGGGACCTCGATGCTGAGAATGGCTGCGGTTTCCTTTGGGGAAGCTCTGGTCTTTACTTCTTCCTGGCTCTGTAGGAGAAGATGGTGTGCTGTTCAGTCTCCAGGAAAAGACTATCATTAGAGGAGCTCAGAACCTCACTGTTGCTAGGTATGGCTGTGGTACTTTTGAGGGGAGCCCTGGTCCTTGCTCTGAGCATCACTTCCTGGTTCCAGTGCAGAACACTCAGCCTACTGGCACAGATCCTGCATCCTGCTGGCACAGACTTTCTAGCTTCACCACTGACCACTGGGCCTTTGTAGTACAGATCTGTGAAACAGACTTGCTTGAGTCATTGTCATGGCCTCCAGCTGGACTCATTAGAGGCTCTGTCATGGGCCCCAGGCCCTTGGCTGGATTCCTTGGATCTTAGTGTGTGGATAGATTTCCTGTAGTTCTTATATTTAACTCTTAGGCTATTATAAAATTATACTGGAAATTATGTGTCCTGTACATAACTGTTTTCCTTGAAAATCCTGACTACAACAGGCAGGAAGTCAGAGATCATATATAGGAAATTTCTGTATTTTCCATCCACATTTTCTGTAAACCTAAAACTACTCTTTTTAAAAAAAGTATATTAATCCCTTTTAAAATTCCTGTTAATGCTCATGCTGGCCCAGGCAGGACCAGCAGTAGAAAGATCTGAAGCAGCAATGAAAACATGAGCCAGCTGTTGGTAAATTAGGTGAGCCAATGTTGTGTCCAGCACACAGACATGGAACAGAAGTGGCCACGGCTGCCATTTTATATCAAAGGGCTCCAAGAGAACTTGAGCAATGAAAGACCACATCCAGAGGCCAAGATCAGCCACATACTCAGCACAAATCCCACCGCAATCTTGGCCAAAATACACAGCACATTTCTGGGATCTAGCTTAGATACTACCAGAGAACTGTGAACAGCAGAGGAATTTTATTAATTTTATTTTTTTTGTTTATCTGATTGGTTATCATTTTCCTATCTGGTTGGGGAGTTTTGTTTTGTCTTGTTTTGCTTTTTGTGTTTTTTTTTTTAAATTTTTATTTTCTTCTTTCATTTTTCACTATTTAGGTTTCTCATTTCTTCATTTTCTTCTACTTCTCTCTTTTCTCAACAATTTATTGATTTTATATTTTCATGTGAGTGAACATTGTCACTTTTCTTTCTGGTTCACTTCAATACTCCTTCACATTCCCTTTCATTCTTTCCCTGTTGTATTCTCCAGTTTTCCAAAACTTTCCCCTCCAGCCTTGCTCTTAGTATATTTGACCTCATTCATCTCTCTGTCTTGCCCCATCCTCTTACGCACACACACACACACACACACACACACACCAGGGTAAAATTACTCCACTAAGGAGGATATCATTGCTTATAAGTTCCTAATATGTTGTTTTTTGTTATATAGTTATAAAATGAAAATAAAAACTGATAAGACACAGAATCAAAATGTAACCCCAGACTCCCAACTCACCTAGGACAAGTCCCAAGCACAATGAGATAGAGAAAATCAGAAACCAAGCACTGGAACTTTCTGAAATTAAACCAACAGAAGTCAGAAAAAATGAAAGGGGACTCAGAAAAAAATAATCTCTCAAGTACAAAAGGTAATGAGAATCAAAATGAAAGGCATTAGGACACAGATTTAAAAAATAGAAGAGCTTAGGAAAATGATGGAACATAAGAAAGAAATGGAACTCATAAAACATCCAAAAAGAAATCCAGGAGATTACAGTCACCACTGAAAGTATATGCAACAGAAATAATGAAGGCAAAGAGAGAATATCAGATCTGGAAGACAAGACTGCAACTAGAGACCATGAAAAAAAAAGATACCTTAAAAATAGCAAGAGACCATGAAAAATCAATCCAAGACCTACAAGATTACACAAAGAAGAACAACATAAGATTGAATGGGCCAATAAGAAAGTTAGAGGCAGTATAAAAGCCATAAATTTCTGTTAGTTATTCCAAAAGCCAATAATCCCTAGGACATTTTCATAAAGTAAAGTGTGCCACCAAGAAAACTACAAAGACCTTGTGTAAAGGAGCATGATTGAGGGTTATCAATGGCAGCACTTTAGACAAGTTGCAAGGAGGGAACGTCTGGTCCAAAAGATGAGAAGAGCCTACCAGATGAAGAGCACAACAGCCTGGATGTGGTCACAGACACTTTAGAGTGAGAATTAGGAAGATCAGCAAAGTCAGCACTGTGAGCCAGGAGAGATCATGGTATGAGCTAAACAAGAGGTAAAACTCTTAACACTGAAAGGCCTGTAGATGAAAGTGAAGCATTTGGATTTTGTTCAAAATGCCAGGTGATGCCATTTGAGATATTTAATGATAGAAAAACACAATCTGATTTATATTTTAAAGGAAAAACTCAAAGTTGTAAGGACTGCCATGGGGCATGACTGCAAGCAGGGAGATCAAGTGTGTTGCTACTGAATGGATAAAAGTGAGAAGCTGGAGGGTTTGTTGTAAAGAGGGTTTGTAGAGACAGAGTGAAGTAAACATATGGGGAGATATTTTGGAGGAAACCTGATGGTACTTAGATGTGATGTGGAATGTAAGGAACAGATGTGAATCAAGAATGGCTCACAGGGTTTCAGTTTAAGAACTAGGTGGAGGTTTGTGCTCTTTCCCAAGATATGGAGGTCTGGGGAGAAGGAAGGGGGAAGTTCTGAAGGGAGTAGGACTCAGGTGCCATTTTGGACTCTATAGACTTGTATGCAGTTTGGATATCTGGATGAAGATCTCACATAGGAAATGTGTTACATGAATACGAAATACAGGAGAGAGGTACAGTTAGAGATCAAACCTGGAAAGTTATCAATAAATATTCTGGATGAGATATTCAGGGAGAGAGTAAATGGAGAAGGCCCATAACAAAATCCTAATCCTCTCCAACATTTAGGTCAAGGAAATATCAATCCAATCTAACAAATCGGAGCCAGGCATGGTGGTGTGCACCTGTAATCCCAGCACTTGGGGGCTGAGGCAGGATATTGCTGTAATTTGGAGGCCAGCCTGGCCTACAGAGTGAGTTCGAGACCAGACTGATAGTGAAACCTTTTCTAAAAACCAAGAGAGAGAGAAAAAGAGAGAGAGAGAGAGAGAGAGACTCTAAAGATAATTAACTTACCTGGTAATAAACATTGTAATGGGAATACATGTGGGCAAATCCGAGTAAACTAAAGAAGACAAGGGTTTTTAAAGGAAAAATGAAAAGCGTTACATAAATTGTTTTGAAACAGTTATCCTTTGCAACAAACATCAGTTACAAGAGTGGCATTTGTTCAAACTTGGACAGGCAGTGACTGGGCAGATGTCCTTGTGCAAATATTTTTTTGTGTGAGGTCTTAGTTCCAGCAGAGTCTGCTGTGATAACTCTCTTTATCAGGTATGAAATAGTCTCCTAGTTTTATATTTTGCTAGGGTTTGACACATGTTGCTGCATTTTAATACTGACAACTTTCAGAGTGTATAAGAAGTGATTGAATGATACAATGAGTGTTTAAATATTTTTTATATTACAGTAATGACAGTGCCAGGAATAATGTGATAGATGTATCTGAAGTGAGCAGGAGTACTTTGTCTTTTGAGGAAGATTAAAGGCAATGTATCTTGTACTGTAACATTTTTTAAAATTTAAACATTTGTCATGTTTTAAGATCCCCTCACTGGTCAAAGTTTATGGCAATTTCTGTCAAATAAAGACACTGTGGTGTGTCTCCACCTTATTCACCAAATTGGGCACTGTATGCAAATTCTGGCCCTTCCTCAAAGTTAAAATGACTGTGAAGGTAAACATTTAGAGTCAGTTCAGCACACTGAGGCAGCCATGACAGCATAGCTAAGAATAAGAAAGAGGACTTCCAGACCTGCTTCAGAAAGTGACAAGATGGGCTAGGTGTATTCAAAATGAGGAGGAGAGGTATGACAGGGATTAATGGCACTGTGTCCTGTGCTGTAATGAATTTTTTTAAAAGCAAGCATTTACTGTATTTTAAAATCACATTTTATAGAACTAAAGAAACAGATAAAGTATACCCACTGAAATAAATGGAATATTTAAAGGATGGTATCACTGGGACAAAGAAAGTATAATTAGAAGGCAAATGAGACCATGGCTGTCAAAAAGCCAAAAGATGCTATTGTCCTGGCAACATGGAAGTAAGTCATTCCTAACCTCAGCAACAGGCAAGTCCAATGAGTAGTAACAATGAACATATTTTGTGTGGTAAGAGCTTCTGTCAAAATGATGAAGTGAGAATCATGAAACTTTCACTATACATCTATAGATATGCTGGTAAAATATATTTGGAAACTTGAATCCTTTAAAGGACTAGTAAAAGGGAAAAGAAAATCCTTAGAAATCCAAAAGTGACTAGAAAGTTGAAGACCAAAGTATTCTAGGAATCCAAATCTAATAGCGATCTCATGAGAAAGTAAAGTATGTTGGGTAGTCTGTACTCTAAATGTAGCACATTTATGGTGTATTAAATAACAGTCTGAGAAATCACTCTATGAATTTCAGTGCTACTAGTGATACTCCTAGGGCATCTAGCAAATACAAATGCAAATCCATCCAAGAGAAATATGTCAGAAATTATCACATGGAAATCCCACAGCAAGAGAGAGGACAGCTGCTTAAAGTACACAAATGAAAATATATGAAAACAATCAGAAAAAAATTTAAGGACTTTCCTCCCAAGATAAAAATGTAACCTATTACAAACTATCAAACTATAAAATAATTTTAAATTTATCAGAGATTGAAATAAAGTAATAAACTATATATTTGCATTTACTAATTCTGTATTAATAGTTTATTAATATTTTTTCAAGTAATTTCTGTTTCTCTTTGAATATCTTAATCAGGGCTGATATTTTAGCTCAGGAGTAAGGTACATGTTTAGCACATGTAATACGTGAACTCAATCCCAGCACTACACACACCCACATACACAAAAATTTTGTCTTAATATATAAAACTGAGTTGCTCTGTACCAGTTGCACCTGGACCAATAGGCTGGACAGTTAACAGAAAGCCCCCTTCAATACCTACTGCCCTATTTATGGGTTAGTCTGAGCAGATATTGGAACTCTTAATTCCACTAAGTGATAAGAAATACAGTCATGTTCTGCTACTTCTGTGCATTTGCATTACCATCACTAATTACAGCTGTTGCTGTAGGCAGAGAAAACCCTCAGCAGTGTGGGTGCTAGCCCCTCTCATGACCCTTGTTCACAAAGGTGCTGCCTTTGAGTATTTTCCACCTTGCAATAACACAGACACCTACCCATTTCCATACCAAGCAAGTCAGGGAATTTTGAAAGTTTGAAATACATTAACATTAAGAAGCAAAAAAAAAAAAAAAAAAAAATTTAGAATTTAAAGCTTCCAACCTGAAAAAGGATGGGAAAAAAGGGACCATGAAGAAATGACCAAACTAATAGGAGGCAGTATATGAAAAAACAAGAAGTAAAAGAAATGAGTAGCAATTATAAAATGACTTTTAAAAATGTACCCACTAGTGTCTGAAATGACAGCACTCAAGAGGCTGAAGCAGAAGGATTGCAGAAAGTTCAAGGCCAGCCTGGGCTACATAATCAGTTCAAGGCCCTGTCTCAAAAACAAACAAACAAACAAACAAACAAACAAAAAAACCTCACAAAAATTCACTTATTAGCAGGTAGGATATTTCAGATAAAATGGAAAAGACTGACAAAATCCTGCAACACTACTACCTTATACATAGGTACATTTTTCACAAATTAAATCATTCATGGTCATCCACCATCTGAAAATATATAGTAGAAAAAATACAAAAATAAATAAGTTATTAAGTTTTAAATTGTCCACAATTCTGAGTAGCAATATCCTGCTCTGTCTCTATTTGGGATTTGAATCATTTCTTTGACAGCATAGCCCTAATGGTGCTCTTTTTTGGTCATCACGGGAAGTGTTGTCATCAGAGAGAGACAGAGACAGAGACACATTCATATAAAAGTATGTATAGGAAAAATAGTACATATAATGTTTGGTACTATATGAGACTTCTAGTCATGAATAGGATGTACTAGAATATATGCCTTGCATTTAAGCAAGTACAGCTATGTATATTATTTACAAAAAGAAAACATCTAAAATGCTGTACAAAAAAGTAAAAATAAAATGCATGTTGATATGAAATGACTATTACAAAACTAATACAGCAATATTAACATCAGAAAAATATAATTTAAAGCCAAAAAATCAGGAAGCTAAAGGAGATTAAAGAAAAAAATAATAATCTACTGAGAAAATAAGACAATTATCATTTTTATGACACCTAATAAAACCTTAAAACATATGCAAAAATAAATTACAAACTATAAAGAAAAATGGAGGCTGAGGATATATAGCACAGCAGTTGAGTACTTGCCTGGCATTTATAAGACCCTGAGTACAATCCCCAGTCAGGGTTAAAAAACAAAAATAAAAATGGAAAGAAAGAGAAGCAGGGAGGGAGGAAAATGGATCAATCCATAAGACAGTGATGTCAACACCCTTTTATATGAAACTGATAGATTGAGCAAGGATGTAGGATGTAGAATGAGGATGTAGAAGACAAAAAAAATAGCAAGCTTGAAGTAAGACATACAAAGAATCAGCCCTCACATTGCCCATTGAGAGAAAATATAGAACTTATGATGCAAATTATATTAGAATTAAGCAATAATTAATATATTACATTATCAAAATACAGAAGGTAAAATTCTATTAGGAGTTTTGAATGCATCTATAAGGATAAAAGAGGTTAAACAATAAAATTAAATAGCTGAGGAGAAAAACAAGATATTCCTATTGAAATATGATGAAAAAGAACTGATTAGGTACTTCTTCATAACTCAATCCAAGATTCTTTTCTAAGGTGAAATTATTAAACCTGCATCCAAGGAGGTTTATGGCAGCAAAATTTGAAAGGTGAAAGTTTGGAAACTGTCTTTCAGGCAATAATGAAAAAAAAATGACTTATTTATACAATGGAATATAATATATTGCATTACATTATAAATTAAGAAAACAAATGGGTAAATCTCATAAACTTATTGAAAAAATTTCCAATAAAATGGCAACATTGTCATTTGTGTACATTTTAAAAAGAAATTAAGCCAGATGTAGCTCAGTGGCACAGTGCCTGCCTGGCAAGTGCAAGGTCCTGAGTTCCTGCCTGGCTGCATCCCTCACAGGGACTTAGGCATAATTTAGCTAAAGAGGGTGCAAGGCCTCCATTATGTCATATTTAAATTGCCACAGAACTGCAAGTGAGGGCCCAATATGCCACCATGACTGGAGTTTACCAGTCTTGGTGCACAGATGGAGCAGCCTATTGCTTAAGCTGTCTGTTCCATTCACTCACAAATTCATTCAACAGGTGCTCAGAGGTTAAAAATTCAAACCCTCTTCCTTTGAGTGTGGTCCTGACTAATGGGAGTTGATCAGACTCTCCCTCTGCTAGAGCTGAGCACGACTAACAGACAGACTAACTGGGGTTCTTGCCAGAATCAGTCAGGCAAGCAGGCAGACAGACTGCATCTTCCTCCCTTAGCAGTCCAATGTGAACTGCTGAAGTGGAGAGCCAGGAATCCTCCTCCAGACCTATAAAAGGACTCAAGAAATCTTGAGAGCATGCCTGCCCATCAGGATCTGGAGAGATCTTTGCTCCCTCCACAAAGGCCATGAAAGGCCATGACTCCTGAGCAAAGATGTCAGCACAGTTGGTCTTCCCAAGAGATGCACTAGATGCAACAGTAAGCAGAAACACCAAAATGACATACAGGATTTGAAAGCAGACTTATTTTACATCAGTGGGCACTGATCTGGAGAGTAACTGGCTGTCTTTGATTGGTTCCTACAATATGTATCACAGTGACCAGCCATTTCCAAGAGACAGAGCAACTGGAACTGGAACAGAAACTGTCATCTGGGCAACTGAAATATATTAACCGGGGGAAGCATTTTCTGCTATATTACACTATCACCCCCAAAATACTCAGACAGCCACTTATCTACAGGTACTACAGATTGATTGGCACTTCTTAAATATCATATAAAATAAATCATATAACACGCACTTACTTTTGGTCTAGCTTTCCTTACTCTGCATAATTATTTTTAAATTCATTCATGTTATTGCATGCTCAATACTGTAGTTTGTTCCTATTATAAAGTAATATTCCCACATGTGGCCTCCTGCAACAATAAATCATATTTTCAGTGAGAAAAGGTTTTGATTTTATGTTTTAAAAAAAGCAAAATATAAAATAATCAACTGTGTGTTCCTCACTTAATGAGACAGGATGGAGAGGACAAAACAATTTATTAGGAGTGATAAGAAGTCCTTGGAGGGTAGAATTACCTATAGTTTTTGATGGAGCATGAGTGCATGTGCAGTTTTTTGCAATAAACATCTACTTTTACAATAATGAAAATGATATACAGAATTGTTCCAAATGTCACCTCATTTTAAAACCATTTTTATGTTTTACAATACAATAGCAAATGTCTCCTTCAAGAACACTTCACTTTGTTTTCTCCAAAAGTTGTACAAAAAAAAAAAAAGAAATGTAAGATAATGAGCAGTTTATTTGCAGTAATAATGTATTGGCTTTACTTAGGGAACAAGCTTACAGATTTTTTCCCTATGGCAAAAAAATGTCATACACAGAGACATTACAATATTTATGCTAACTCTGGCATTTCGCACACTTGAACTCATTGTTATACTCATTAATTTGTGATTGTTAATAGCATCACTATATATATGATGACTTAGCCTTTACAAATTTCAACCCAGATTTCAAAACTCAATAGAGAATGTACAGCAGGAAGAATATTTTGGTGTTATATATAAACTGTGATGCCTGACTAATATTTTTATTTATATTGTGATTCTCCAGCAATATTGGGCAAAGTGTTTTAGTTTTCTCATCTAAAAATAAGGAAAACAATATTTTCTAAAAAGGATATCAGCCTGAGGAGTCTAAAAATAAATCAAAAAAGTTATTTCATTAATAATGAAAATCTTATAAAATCTTAACTGACCTTTCATAAAAAACATATATGAATGTCAAAATTATACATAAAATAAAAACAACCTATACAGGAGTTTTCTAGATGTTCTCTTTTATGTAGATAATCTCAGAATAAGAACTTTAAAGTAGGAAGATTACTTTGTAGCAAAAGCTGTTCTAAGCTTACATTTGGGCAGAATAAAGTCTAAAACTCAAAGAGATAAAAAATACAGGGGTTTATCTAGTTTAATTTTTGAAACCAAAGGAAAGCACCCCAAAAGCATATTGCTTTTGCCAGCAGATGATTTAAGCCATGTTGCTCAATAATTTTATCTGTGGTCATAGAAATGTTAACTAGTCTGTGTTACTTGTGTTTCCGTATAGCTGTGAAGTGCTTTAGAAGCATTATTAATGCCACTACATATGCTAAATTATAAAAGCAGTGATGACTATTATAATTTCTATCTTTTTCTGTCCTATAAAACAATGCATAAAGCATGAGAGTTATCTACTCTGTAGTAGAGTCATATGATGGCAAAAACAAATCAATGACTAACACAGCATTCTGTTGGAGATGGAAACTCCTGACTCTGGTGGTGGGAATGGTTTTGTCCTAAGGCCCAGCATGCTAGGAAGTGCTCTACTGCTGCACTGCATCCCGACTGCTGTTGGTGGGAAACTAATTCAGTATAGTCATTATTTAAAAAGCATAAAAGGTCCTCGAGGAATTCAACTACCAAGTGATCCAGCAACTCTATCAAGTGTGTCTTCAAATAAGAGAAAATTAGCAGATGTGATAGTTAATTATGGTCAACTTGAATTGATTAAGAAACACCTAGCAAGTGTTTAACCAAGTGGAGTACAGCTCTTGGTATGTCTCAATGGTTGAGCCACAAACTGAAGAGGGAAGACCTACCCTGGATGTATGTGACACCAACCAATAAGCTTATTGTCTAGTTGGAATAAACAAGGAGAAAAGAAGGAAGTCTATCTTTTTTGCTTCTCCCGGAAGCTCTGGTCTTCACCATCACCTTTGAACATTGATTTGCAGTTCCTTCAGGCTTCTAGTGCAGACTTTTTAGCCTTCCAATGCAGATCTTTTGGCTTTCCAAAGGACTCATACCGATTCTGACCTGAACTCCAAGTCTGCGACTTTGCCTAGATCCTCTGGCTGTCCACTATTCAGATGGCTCTTTTGTATTCCTTCATTCCTGACTCCTCAGGCAGCCATTGTAAGCCTATTTTGTAAGTATATATATATATATTTTATATATATATATACACACATACATACAGATTTAAGCATTGTTCACAATTAATTACGAATCTTATTGGTTTATGTCTCGTATTCCGAGTGACTGCTTTGAAGAAAATGATACAGTCTTAGTTACTTTTACTTTGTTACTGGGACAAAATATGCAACAGCCAAAGTTGAAGGAAGAAAATTTTATTTAGCTCACAGTTTAGAGAGGTTTCAGTTCCTACTTGGCTGGCTTTAAGGTGAGGTAGCATGGCAGAGGGACATCACAGAGGAGAAACAGCTCATGACAGAAGGCAGCAAAGCATCACAATAGCAAAGTAGCAGCAATCAACAAGCAGTGGTCCTCTTCCTGTTCCCTGTATTTTGTCCAAGCTGGCATTCTTAAGGCAGATAGCACACACAGGGAGGGGCAACCTTTACTCTAGCACTGCACCATGAATCAGATCTGGCATCACATCCTTGATCCTAGTGTCACACACCTACATCAGGCCACCTCCAAAGAGCACACTTATCACCATGTGAGGTTCTAAGGGACATTTAGACACAAGCCATAACAGGTACACAGTGTGATAACTTTTTCTATTCTCTTATTTGATTGTGAAATTTTATTTTATTTTTTCTTGAAATAAAAAGGTAAAGCATAATGAAGAATTAACCTAAGGTGTATATATATATATATATATGTATATATATATATTATACATACCAACTGGTGATATATATATATATATATATATATATATATATATATATATATATATATATTATATATACAAACTGGTGATATATATATATATATATATATATATATATATATATATATATGTACATGAGCAGGAAGGTGATTTGAAAAAAAATCCAGGGCATGAAAAAGATAGGTTTGGAGCTTACGAGCAATAATTTGATAATCTCCATAGGTACAGTTTCCATGGGTATAGTATTGTTTTTTCTTTTTGAAAAATTTACAAGTAAATATATTTATGGTCTACATGATGTTTTTATATATGTATATATCACAATGCTACATTAAGCTACTCACATATATTTTACTGCGAATACTTTTTTGTTGGATCAAATACTAAAAGCCTTTCAGCAATTTTCAAATATATAATATACTGTTATTAACAAGTCACCAGGATGTGCAGTAGATTCCTTGAATTTATTACTCCTAACTGAAATTTTGTGTTCTTTAACTAACTTCTTCTCAATCCTCATGCTTACCCCCAGCCCTCTGATAGCCAACATTCTACTTTCTGTTTTCATGAACTAAACTTCTTTAGATTTCACATATAAGTGAGATCATGTGGCATTAGTCTTTCTGTGCCTGGTTTATTTCACTGAACATAGTATCCTCCAGGTTCATTCATATTTATTGTCACAAATGACAAGAATTTTTTTCCACCTTAATTATTTATTAATTTATTTCTAAGACAGAGTCTCACAATGTAGTCCAAGCTGGCCTTGAACTCATAGTGATCCTCCTGCCTCAGCCTCCTGAGTACTGGGATTACAGGCATGTGCCACCATACCCAGTCTTTTCCCCATTTTTAATATATATTAATAATAAATACAGGGAATGGGGATACAATCAATTATTTATCTTGCTATTCTTAGAATAAGACCTAAGGAGAACTAAATAGCCAATGAAGAAAGTATTTCCAGTTATGGACAAACAAAAAACACAAAACACCCATCTACACACAAAAACCCAAGGGTTCTGAGATTTTGCTCCCAAAATGATGTAGCCTGTTACCATTTTAAGGACAGTGGTGGGAGGCATACAGCACGTGGGTCACGGGCATCTCTCCACTACTCATGGTACAGAAAGCAGCTTAAGCATCACGTAGTTCTCCTTGCCCCAGGCCTCACGAGCGGGATGAGGAGAGTCCTAAAAGGGCACAGCAGAAACAATGTGCTTGTGTCACAACAGGAAACACTGAGCTTATGGCATAGTGAGCATGGCAAACAGAAATATGTAGGTGTGATTAAACCAAAGCTCTTGAGATGGGAAGACTGGGGATAACCTTATTGAAATAGGTGCAATATACCCTCAGGAGTCCTCACAAGAGGAAGGCAAAAGGGCCAGAGGCAGAGAACGTGTGACGACAGTGCAGAGCAGAGGACACGCTGTTGGCTGTGAAGACAGAGAAGGGGCTGTAGGTCAAGGATCACAATGCAGGTGGCCTCTAGAAGTTGGGAAAGCAAGGAATGGGCTCCCTGGCACCCAGATGGAAAGCAGCTGTGCCAACACCTTGATGTTAGCCAACTGAAGTCTATTTCAGATTTCTAGTCTCTATAGCCATAAGATAAAATTTGTGTTGTTTTCAACTAGTAAATATTTAGTAATTGTTACATGTATAATAAAGTCTAAGGCAGGGGGAAAGGAATTTTTAAAGCCTGCAGGGACTCATTACATCTCCTTTTGTGGTCTGTACAGGCCACTGTAGAGGAAGTCAGGAGGGGTATGCTCCACCAGAGGACCACTGTCTCCAGGACATTTGAACATATCATGATGACTCACAACGTCTTATGCACAACAACCAGAAAAAAGTCAGAAAATTCAAGCTGGTGAGAACCAAAGACAATAAAAGATTACAAAAGTAGTAAGAAAAAATGACAATTTACCTTCAAAGGAAGATTTAGCCAACAGTGAACTTCTCAGCAAATGAGATGGAATGGCCAGAAAACATGGGTATTTTTAAATGCTAACAGAAAATAACTGCCAACTGTAATTTGCTATCTAGAAAGAGTTCCCTTCAGCATAGTGGCATGCATTGATAATTCCACTACCCTGGGAGGCTGAAGCAGGATGATCACAAGTTTGAGACCCATCTACAAAATTTAGTGACCTAATGAGACCCTGTCTCAAAATAAAAACTAATTATAATGAAAAGGATGATGGTGGTAGCTCAGCTTAATCTCTAGTACTGGAGGTAAAATAGAATGACTGAAAAAAACATATCTTACCAAATAAAACCTAAGAAAAACTGTCACCAGCTGACCTACACTCGGGAAATATTAATGAGTATCATTAATGAAACAGGAGAAATCCCAGGAGGAATACTGAGCATATAGGAAAAAAAGAATAACAAAAATGGCAGATGTATGCTTAAATATAAATAAATATTAACTTCATCAAATAATAATGCCTTAAAGAGCATCTGTGAGAATAAAATACAAGGTAACAATGTCATTGAAAGGAGAGAAAAAGTATTAGAATATTACAAGAACCTGGCAGTATGCAGGAAAGAGTAAAGTAACAGTTAACAACATATTGACAACAAATGCTGTAATTTCTTAACATTAAAATAATATCAAAAAAGATTTGGAAAAATATTAATACAATAAATATTCAGGGCCTCCAGAGTAGGAACTAATTAAATCATAGCCATTTTTGGATCCATCATACAAAGCTTCTAGCAAGTCCACTTTGTTCACTGAGTAATGAACACTGCACTCTACATTACCTTTGAGGACATTCAGGGAATGTGAAATTGGTGCTGGGCCAGGCATGAGGACTATGCCTGTGATCCCAACACTCCGGAGACTGAGGCAGTAAGGTCACAGCTTTGAGTCAGCCTGGGAGGCAGCTCAGTGTGAAGGTCCTGGATTCAATCTCCAGTGCCACAAGAGAGAAAAAGACTGGGCAGAGGGAAAGAGAGGAAGAAAGGACGGAAGAAAGGAGGGAGAGTATATGAACTCTTAATGCTAACCATTCTCTCAGCTTTTCATGGTTGCTTACTACACAGACAAATTCCACCAGCAGAGGATAGTAGTGGACCATCCTTCTGTTTATTTAATCTTGTTACTTTCAGGGATGATCCTGAAATGGACAAAACTGTAGCTTTCTGTATTGTTATAATTTGTTTTTATGAATATAAAGGTAAAGCCAGGAGTGCCGTGTTAAAAATCAAACGAACCAAAACAACAACAACAACAAAATGAAACTAACACTGAAACTGATGAATGAAGATGAGATGGGAGACAGGACAGAAGGTCCTAATGCTCCCCAAGGGATACTTCTGTTTTTCTTCCATGGTTTCCCCAAATGCCTTGTAGTTGACCACAGCTATATCAGATGCTTCAGTGCCACTCCAGGAAATATTTATTTTGGCTGCAGCAAATTTTGGAAGAAGAACTACCTCAAATAACTGCCCTGCTACCTCTCTGGATGATTCCACCATTCCTCAGCCTTCATCATTGAGATGTATAAGGAGCACCTTCCCTCCCCATGCAAAACAGTAAGTTGGATATTGTGCGTATAAAAGCCTAGCTTTTTTCCTGTGTAAGGAATCTCCTCACACTCTCAGGTCAGTCTGTACATTGTTCCCCTTATTTTGCAGTATATATTCTAAGAAAGTCTATTTTGGAAGGCATATTTTTGCCTATTCATGATTTCTAGGTCAAGTAGAGCATGCTAAGTCCATACAGTAAGAGCTTCTCTGATCAAAGGTTGCCAGTGCCAAAAGCAGCCAGCTGTCCAGCCTGGTAAAACCAAAGGTCACTGAGGTAAAAAGCAGTCAGCGGCCAGGTCTGGTGACACTGACAGTGGCTAGAAGTCAGTGAGCAAAGCTCTACAGAGGACAGAAGTGTTCTGCGGGCTGCAAGCAATGAGGACAGCCAGTAACCATAAAAAATGACAGCTGCTGCCATTCACAGCTCAGGAAAAGCTCCACTTTGCTGATTTGTGATTTCCATATGAATTGAACAGGAACCCGAGAAGTTAACTGGTAACACCTTAGAAGCCTGGATGGAAACCTTCCTCTTTCATGGGCCCTCAAGAAGAAAGCAGACAATGGAGAGGTGATCCATATCTGACTTCCATTTTACATGCAGCTAAAGACTCATGCTAGTCAGTGACAAAAGCAATCTCTTCAAAAACAGCACACAGAAATGAGCTAAATTAGGGACAAACTTGCTTTTTGTTTCTATTCTCAGTTATGATGACTGTTAAATGTTTTTCTTTAAAAAAATTATGGCAATATAAGCAGCCTTAGAACATGCTGTTATATTTTATGTAACCAAATACATTTAATGGATCAATCCTATAGATGTTACTCTCCACTTCAGAAAAAAAATACTCAAAAAATGTATAGCAAACTATGTGAAAGATGGGACCAAACACCCAGGAATTATGCTCCAACCTTGAAATTCACACTCAAGTTGTCCCTGATTTTCCTCTTCACCCCCAGAATAAGGACTCTCCTTACTTGAGGGATTCTAAATTACAAGGCTGCATCAGAGATCTCTGCACTACCATCAGGGAGACTGTGCTCTGAAATTAAGGGAGTGAGTTCATGACTTATGTGATTGAAGCTCAGTCTCAGCGTATTTAAGTCCCTCCTGTGTGTGTTTGTGTTTGAGACAGGGTCTAGCTACATAGTTTAGGCTGATTTTGAATTCATTTTGTAATTAGGCAGGCCTTGATCCTCCTGCCTCAGCCTCTTAAGTGTTCAGATTACAGGCATGTACTACCATGCCCAGCTTCCTCCTTTTTTCTCTAAGATACAAATAATTTAATTTATAGCTTTAGGGTATCTGACTATTGTGTTGCGTAATTGTTAAAAGCTTACTATCTGAGATCAGAACACCCTTCATTCAAACTCCAGGATCCCTATATAGGAGTCTACTCTGAACCTCAGTTTTCTTATGTGTGAAGTAGCAACAATATTACCAACTACAAATAGCTGTCGTGAAGATTAATCTGAACATTTAAGAACATTTGGTTTTTATTAGCTATATTGAAGTAAACAATCCTTAATTGTACAATCAGTTGGCTAGAGGATTCTGGGAAGGCAGCTCAGAAGATCAGGTGTTTATGTAATAAGAAAGGCAGCAGAAAAAGGCAGTATGTGGCAGATATGGCAGGGCAGAGAGTTGGATGCTCATAAAAAAACAAACATGGTATTGACCCCTGCCTTTCTCCTTATGATAAATATACTTTTTGTTTTTTAGAGGAACAGAAAACATTTAAAAATTTCATTTGGATGGAAAAGATATACACTTAGTGAATAATTTAGGGATTCTAGAATCCCTTCAAAAATTCTACAGGATCACTTTATACTTCATTCAGTGACAAGTTTCTTCTGAGTTTTTTAAGACTACTGTAAACAGCAAGCAGGTTAACAGAGACAAAGAGCAAGTAAGAAAAATAAATTTACAGTGAATGTTATGGTTCATGTCTAGATGTCTCACCAAAGCCTTGTGCAGTCATTATACTTTTTCAGAGATGGCTGAAACTAGAGAGTGTTATGCTGGGATTTAGGGTGCTAGGTTTAAGTGTGAGTGATTGCCTGATCAGCTCACTTACTGGATTGGCACCACCCTAATCCTCCTACCTCTCTTTTATTATTGCTGTCTTCCACCACCCTGAACTGTTGCCTCTCTGTCATGTGAAACCCTGCATTGGAGCCAGAAGGAAAACCTCTACAAACTGTAAGCAAAATAAACCTTTCCTCCTTTAACTTTGGGTGCTGGGTATTTTGTCTTAGCAATGACAAAAGTAACTAAGACAGTGAGTCAGATTCAACAAACCTATATTAAGCACCAACTACATACCAGGTTCCATGTTGAAATGATGAACAAAAGTACATAGTCCCTGGCCCTCATAGAGATATATTTCTAGGTAGAGCATCCCTGGTCTATAAATATGCTACAGCAGAATTACCTATAGCAAAAATCTAAATGTTTTAGAATCTAAACACAGATCCCACCACTGACATAATGAATCATCTATTCCAGGAGGTAAGGGATATAGGAGACTATATTTTTAAGTAACTGTTTTCTAGTGACTCTGACAAACACCTATAGTGTTTCAGCCTTTACAAATGCAGTATATATATTTTCAATGCACTGAAAGACCTGAAAACCATTGTGCTGATTCTCTGTCCTCCTTTCTCCCTCCTCCCTCTTTTTCTACTTTTCCCTCTGCCTCTTCCTCTGCTTCTCTCTGTCTCAGACACGTGGTATCACCATGTAGTTAAGGCTGACTATGCAGCCAAGGCTGGTCTCAAACTTGAAAAAATCCTTCTGCTTCAGCTTCCCAGGTGCCAGAATTATAGGTACACACCATTATGCCCAGCCCTATCTTTCATAAACACATGGCACATAAGTTATGACATAATGAGTAACTGGAAGAAAATACTGAATGTTCCCAGATGTCTATGATTATACCTTCCAAAAAGGACAGGGTGAGTTTTTCCTGCTGTTTTTTTCTTTTTTTCCTACAGGAAATGGGATGGAAATCACAACTTCAAGGTTACCTGGGTGGGACCTTCACCAACTGAGGTAAAGCCCAAAGCACGATTGACTGGGTTTTAAGCTGCCCTAAAAGGTTACTATTCTGGACCTCAAAGGACACCTCAATGGGTACAATCCTAGGGCAACAATGAGGTAGCAGACAATTACACATTCAGCTCTTTAAAGGAAATTCTCTCATATTCCCCTCCTCTTTATTGTCCCTCCAAATTTTGAAGATCTAGTCGAAGTCATCAATGGCTATGCATGTGTATAGCAGCACAATTGGTCATTTATTTTTTATTCCTTAGCAGCAAAACATGGGAGAGCCAAATCCTTTAGACAACCAAAATGCCCATGCATCACAGAGTAGATGAAAAGATGGGGTATGTTTATCCAAAGGAATACCCTCAGGTATGAAAAGGAATGATTGGGTGGCCTCTTTTAATCAACGGAGGCAACTGGAGACCATCATCATGAGCAAAAGCAATCAGACTCGCATTTGTACATAGCACATTTCCTGTCTAGCACAAAAATTAAACAATTCAACTGTATGTATCAGACTGTCTGATAGAGGAGGATTCTACTGTTTTCCTCAAATCATTGAGGAGATTAATTGACACTGTTAATGTTTGAATGCCTCACCACTTTGGAGGATGTTGTATTTTTTTTTTCTTTTTTGATTGGGTTGGCTCGCTTTGAATTGCTTCTTTATATTATTGGAAAGGAAACTCAAGTCCTTTCTTGGCCAGTCAGAGACTATGCCTCCAAAGGAGGTCCCTGGACCTGAACAGCATTTTTTTTTCTTTTTCCAAGGAGGGGTTCGAACTTAGGAAAGAGTGCTGGCCAGGCTGGGTTTTAGGCCCCTTACCTAAAAGCCCAGGCCTAAAGATGTAATTTTGAAAGAATTTCTAACATGACTCACTCAAGTGGATAAGGGACCAGGAGAGCTATTCTATCCTTCTTTGTTTCTTTGGACTCTTTCTTTGCTTGTGTGGAGTCCTCTCATCCTCAGCAGGACTCGCACAAGCAAAACTAAGGGAGAAAACAACACTGTGGACAATTCGAAACAGCACAGTCACTTGCAGAGGGTACCAGGAAAGGGCAGAAGTGGGCTGGATGCTGGCTTTGTGGTTGTGAAGGAAAACAGAAAGACAAAAGAATATGCCATCGGAAAGCCAACCCCAAATGGTTCGAACCGGATATCTGGGTCCAGGCCCCTAATGAAAGCACAAGAAGCCAGGAAGAGGCGAGGTGGGGCAGGGCTTGTGGAGGTCAGTCGGATTGGGGAGGGGGCAGAGGCCAGGACATGGGGAGGGCAATCTCCGTGACGAGTTCCTAGTCAACTTGGGCTCCTTTGTGAGTTGAAGGGGAGCAACAACTACTTAGAGAAGCACTGTCTGAATGAAAGGAAAATTAATAAATAAATAAGTAGCTACCTACCTATTTTTTTGTGTTTTTTTTGTGTGTGTGTTTGTTTTGCTTTGCTTTGCTTTGTTTTTGCCTGGCATCAAACCCAGGGCCTCGGGCTTACAAGGCAGGTGCCGTAGCACTGAGCTACATCTCCAGCTTCTGTTGTTGTCTTGTATCACTTTCTAGTAAGTATATGAAAGTACACTAAAAAGCATGACATCAAATTGGGTGAATATAATTCTTAGGACTTTTTTTTTTGAGACAGAGTCTTGCTGTGTAACTCAGGCTGGCCTTAAACTCACAGCCATCCTCCTGCCCTCAGCCTCCCAAGTGCTACCTGGCAGGAACTTTCAATAGATAGCAAAATCCAAATTTATACAAGTACAGTCATATGCCAATAATGATTGTTAGGTCAACGATAGATGGCATACACAACAAAGGTTCACAAATTATATCACCTACTGATGTAGCCATCTTAGTTGGGCTAAGCATCCTCTATGATGCATGTTATCACTTTAATGACATATTTCAGGCTGTATTCCCACTATCAAGCATCAGTGATTATAACTGAACTCAGTGTGCAACAATTTCACAGAATTTAGCATGTCTCTGACAGAGTCTTCATTGTTCTTTTAGTAGTGCGAACTTCTGAAACATAAGTAATCCTGCTAGGACAGTGCTATTACCTCATCTGATGGCCCTAAACTCTCTGGCTGCAGGACCAGAGTTGTGCTGCCTGAACAGCGATCATACCTGGGTGGTTTCCTCCCAGAATATCCTTTGAGTATATTCACTCTGCCAGTACTAGCAGAGCATTTGGTATTATGACAAAAATATTTGTAAGGAGAACCTGTGAGAACATAGTAATATAGTTCTAAACCTCTTGAGTATGTAACTTTCTCAATGGAACATGTGATCCAAACTAAAGTTATAGGATTAAGCGTGAGGAAGAAACTGGTTAGGCAGCAGGGGACAGGCAAATGGCTGGGTAGGGCACTAAAATTCCACTTAGTTGGGACAAATGACAGGTGCCTTTGAAATATCCAGGTGGTAATGCTACAATTGGCTGGAAACACAGTGTGATGATCACAAAGTTACATAAAACCAAGGATGGAGACATAAAGGGCTTTACCTGAAACTGACAGTCAGGAAATTGTCATGGTATTATTATGGTGTGTATCTGAAATGTACCCCCAATACTCATGCTAAATGCTTGTTTGCCAGCCGATGGGGTTTTAGAGAAGGGATCAGATGATGAGGGCACCTCTAACTTCATCAGTAGAGTGACCCACTGATGTGATCACAGTGTGATAGCACTATTAGGAGCTGGGGGCCAATGGGAGTAGATCATGGGGGTGCTGGGGGTTTATATCTGTTTCCCCATCTCTTTCTCTCTGGCTCTTTCTATTTCCCAGCAGCCATGAGGTGAGCAGCTTTGCTCCACAGTGCCCTTTCACCATGCTCTTCTGCCTCACCTCAGGGTCAACGGCAATAGAAACAGCCCACCATGGCCTGAAATTGTGATGCAAAATAAATTATTTCCTCGCAGTTATTTGGTCACAGTGATGAAAAGATGATTAACAGATAGTAAGAAATACATGAAGAAAAATACAACTATGCAACATGTAAAACAAGGGGACAAAAAGTGTAGTGAAAGAACAGAAAACAGATATCAAAGAGAAAAGTGAGTCACAAAAACAGAGGACCAGAAGACCAAAAAGGTGAAAACTTCAGGGAAAATAAATCACCAGTGTTAAACACCACTGAGCAGAAGAAAGGATAAGACCACAAGAGAGAAGGTGATCATGGTGGTGCAGTGGCACATGCTTGTGATTCCAACACTCAGAAAGCTAAGGGAGGAGGATCCCTGCAAATCTGAGGCCAGCCTGGCTCAGTCAGTTCAAAGCTGCCTGAACTACATAGCAAGACCCCTGTCTCTCTCTCTCTCTCTCTCTCTCTCTCTCTCTCTCTCTCTCTCTCTCTCACACACACACACAGATCAGCATGTCATCAGCATGTTACTGGTGACATGTTGAAGAGCAACATGGTGGAGAGATGTGGCAACTATTCTCTTTGTGGTTTCGGCCACTGCATACAATAATCTCAATACTCTATGTAGTTTTTGTTTGTTTGTTTTGTTTCATTTTGGTACTGGGGATCGAACTCATGACCTCGCACTTGCCAGGCAGGTGCTTATGCCGCTGAGCTACATCTCCTCTCTATGTAGTTCTGATTTAATACTTTTTGGTCAAGGATGAGCAGTTATATGTATGTTGACCTTGAACACGAAGACTTTTACTTTGTGAGGGCCAAGTAAAAGTTTAGCTGGACACATTCTGTTCCCATTCCTCAGCCTTCTTCCCATCCTCAGCTTCTCCAACCTCAAGGGGACACTAGTATTATTATTTTTCAGAGTTCGTGGTGAGCCTCTACTGTAAGTGTACATTTGAAAACAAATTTTATTCAATGAATATGAGTGGAAGGGATTTAAGAAGTGGGTGGGATGAAAAGCTCTCCTGTGGAAAATACAGTTAACTGCTGCTCGATTCAAAATTAAATAAGACTAGGAGCTGCCCTACTGTGTACAGCATTGCACCAGGGGAGAAGGCTGGTCGTGTAAGAATCAGACATGCTGAGGACTAAATCTCAACCATGGCACTTTCATGTGTTCAAACTCTCCTCTTCCTAGATGGCTGGAAGAGCCCAACTGAGTAGTTCCAACCACAGGGCTCTGCACCTACCAGAGGCAGCAAATGATGGCAGTGGTGCTGCTATTACTACCAGCCCTTGGCCTTCCCCCAAGGTGCTCAGATAATAAAAATAATAAAAACTACACGCAAGATAGAAAACTGTAGTCTCAAAATAATTTGGGCAAGAAAACCTCGCCACTACCTTTCATCTATAAAGATCCTAATCACTTTTTTAAGCTCACATTTATCCAAGAGGGCAAATCACCAACCAACACTAAAGCAGATCTGGAGAATGCCCAGGCCGCTTCTCTCTGACTCAGATCACAGAACAGCATGCATTACAAAATGAGTGTTATTACATGCTTAAAACAGTGTTACACATAGAAATTTTGCATTTGTAAGTCAAAGAAACATTGAGATTCTATCGGGATGCCAAAGTCCACAATTAGGGTGGAGTGGGGATGGAAGGTGACACAGTGGGGAGGGAAGTGAGAATGTGGGGAGGGCTGGGTGATCACACGGCCAGTGCGATATCGCAGCTTTTGCAGTTATGGAATAAGCAAAAATGAAAAAAAATGCATTTTTCCCTCAGCCCTTCTGCTTTCATGCTAGCACGAGCTGGGCAGTCACATCCGCCGTTCAGAAGAAAGCAGGTGTCACCTTACTCTCAGGCTCTGAGCGGGCAGGAGATGAGCAGGCAGGAGCAGGCATGTGCCACCTCCGGCAGCTCAGTACTACCGACCTCCTCTCCAGCCGCAGGCAAAGCCCCTGCAGCCCAGTGGGAGAGGGGAGAGAACGCCGCCGGCCCCGCCCCTGCCGGAGGCCCCGCCCCCCGCTACCGCGGCGGCGCGGGGTGGGCGGAGTCGCCGACCACGCGTGCGCGCCCTGCTCTCGGTCCGGGTCGCCGGAGCCCACCGCGCGTCCTGCCGTGAGCACCGATTGGCCCGGCCGAAGTCCGCGGGCGGGGCTCCGGCCGCAGTGCTTTGTCCAGCCGGAGCGGCCTTTCCGCGACCCGGCCGAGAATGGAGCGCTCGGGGGAGGCCGAGGGTCGCGTTCCTGCCAGTGACCTCTCCGCCCCTCTCGAGACCGTGTCGCGGCGGGGCCTGGAAATGGCTGAGCCTCGCCCGGCTGGGCTGCGAGTGCAGCTCCCGCGTCTTGCCCGGGGCAGCGCGGCCCGCAGGGAGACCCCGTCCCCGGGGTTTGGGCCTCCCTCGGCAGCCCTGGTTCGCGGAGCCTATCATTAGAACCGAGGTACACAGACAAACTGATAATTGTGTTACACATAACAGTGTGCTCAACTACATTGTTAGCCAAATTCAATTAAAGTTTTACAAATGTAGAATTTATCACTCCAAACTGACATGTCAGATTTGTTATAGGTCAGTTAGATCTCTAATATAAAGATTTAGGAAACCTGCACACAACTTGTGGTTTGAGAGAACTAAGTTCTCCAGGTGTTGTTAATAGACTTGCATCACGCCCCTGTGCTGAACTAGCTCGCTTCTTAGTCCCAGGTGTTGTTGGGTCTGGAACACCTGTTCATCTCCAGCAACCCATTCAGTCAGGGTATTACTACAGTTCTCTGGCTTGTTTTGACACTCTTAAAGGGCACGTTCCACAGGTGTGAGTGATCATTAGCAAATTATACTTTCAACAATTGCTTGAAAACAGGAAATACAAGACAGACAAACTGACATCTCACACTTTAGATTGCACTCAAATATATTTTCAGCAAACCTGAATTAAGTATTTTACAAATTTAGAATTTATAACTCAATTGAAGTTTGAAATCTTTTGTAAGTCGGGCGGCTGGCGGTGGGGGCGGCCCGGGAAGTTCGTGGCTGTGCTGCACTGGGGGCGCGAGGGTAGTGCAGCAGCAGCTCCTGGAGGGAGCCGCACAGGTTGCAGGGCTCCGCAAAGCTGCAAAGCCGAAGCCGCCTGAAGCCGCCGGCAGGGTGGTAGACGATGCAGTGCTTGGTGTCCCTGTTTACCCTGTGGGTGCAAGGGACCCAGGGCTCAGCGGGCGGTGCCTCCCCTCCCCTTCCCCAACTCACCTCCCTCCCAGCCGGCCCTGCAGGGAGGCCCCACACTCACCAAGGAGCAGGCCTAGCAGCCAAGCTGGCTGCTTCCTGGATGAGGACGGTGCCATCCAGCTTGGCACTCTGCGTGCCCTCCGCCTGCGTGCGGTTGATCCTGCCCACATACCACATGTGCTCCTCCTGGTGAGGGACATCTTTCTCACCCTCCTTCATCAGCACGTACTGGAGAGGGGTCCTGCTCACTGGCTGGCTAGGAACCCTACCTGGAGAACTCCTATTCATCCTCAAAGCCCACCTGCCATGGACCGCCCCTCTAAGAAGTACTGCCCAAATCCTTCCAGGGCCTACTATCTCCTTGCTCTCATTTCTGATCCCCAGCCACTTGCTGATCATCTTCTGCTGGGTTCCTTTCTGGGTGAGCCACCTGAGAGGAGGAGGGCGGGTGAGCTTTGGCCACTGGTTTCCTGTGGAAAGAGAGAGGGAGGCAGGGCCCAGAGCAGAGGTTCTGGATGCCTCAGCGCTGACCCCGTGTTCCCCTGCCTCTGGCCACCGAGGAAGGCAGAGCATGATGTGCATTCAGAATGAGGCTGCACCCCAGATTTGGGGGAGAGGGAGATACTGAGAATTGAACTCAAGACCTCATGCTTGCTGGGCGGGTGCTTGTGCCAGGCCCCAGAAGTTTTTATTTTGAGACAGGATCCAACTGACAATCCACCTGCCTCAGCCTCCCAGGCAGCAGAGGCCCTGGGCCAGGCCTGACAGGAGGGCGGGGCGGAACCTGACTGATAGGAGGGTGGGGCGGAACCTGACTGACAGGAGGGCGGGGCGGAGCCTGACAGGAGGGTGGGGCGGAGCCTGACTGACAGGAGGGCGGGGCGGAGCCTGACTGACAGGAGGGTGGGTCGGAGCCTGACTGACAGGAGGCTGGCCTGGCAGCACTCACATGAGGTACTGTTTGTGGATCTCGCGCAGCCTCAAGGCTGTTCATGTGCTTGTCAGTCTTGCAGAGTTCTGAGGCCTGGGCCTGCAGGTCCTGCTCCAGCTTCGTGCGGATCTCTTGGATCTTGACCACACGGAACTTGAAGCGTTTGGTGTTGAGAGGGATCCTGGGGGAGGGGTAGCTCAGCGAGACGCCTGAGCAGGCACTGTTGCCCCTACACCTCTCCTGTCTCTGTCAAACTCCTCCTCAGCCTTCAAAGCCCATTTCTGTTGGCCTTCACCTGCACTGAGAATGCCAGCCATTGCCCTCATCCTTCCTTCCCGAGGGGACGCCATGCCTGCCCAGGGCACACTCACCTCTGCATCTCCTTCTCCTTGCACCAGAAGCGCTCCAGATACTCCTTACTGCACCTCTCCTGGGTCTGGCCCTGTTCTTCAAAGATCTTGATCATCTCACCGTGCGCTTCATCTGCAGCTCCTGGGGGAAGAGATGAGGCAGAGCTGTCTCCCACTGCTCCTTCCTCCAAGAGCACTACTATGCCTCTACCAGACATGAACTCCTGTTCAGCCTTCAAAACCCCACCCCACCCTCTTCCTTCCCTTTACACCGTCTGTGATCTCAAGAGAGAATGATGATGAGTCTCCTTGCTATAACTCACAGGGCTGTCTCTCAGGGCAGATGCTGCATTCAACACTTCCCATGCATTGTCTCATGGGGTCTCCTTGGAGTCCCTATGGAGTTACAATTGTCTTTAGGGAAACTGAGGCCCCGGAGGAGACTAACTCATGTCTAAGGTTACAATGTTCCTTTTGGGTTTTTTGGATTTTGCAGAACTGGGACTGGAACCCAGGGCCTTTGCACTGAGCTACGTTCCCAGCCCGTTTCCTGAATTTATTTTGAGATAGGGGCTTGCTAATTAACTAGTCGGGACTTGATGCACACTTTTGATCCTCCTGCCTCAGCCTCCTAAATGGCTGTGACTCCGTGATCATAGGCATGTACCTCTGTGTCTGTTTTTTTCTTTTGAGACAGTCTCACAAAGTCACTCGGGCTGGCCTTGACCTTGACATGATGATCCTCCTGCCTCAGCCTCCTGGGTGCTGGTATCACAGGTGTGCATTGCCATGCCTGGATTTGGCTTAGCTTTTAAAACCACATCCAGGGTGAGCAAAGTGCGGCACACTCATGACACCTGCTCCCTGGCAGGCAGGAGCATTAGAAATCTGAGCCTGGCCTAAAATTACAAAGTGCTGAGATGTGGCTCAGTATGAAGGCACTAGCTTCCACCCCTAGTGTCCTAAGCACCAAATGGAAGAAAGCACAGCAGCACCCAGTCCTGCAGGCTTGTGCCTCAGTTTCCCCAGTATCTCCCATCTGCAAGGTGTGTATGAACTCCTCAAAGTGCACTTGTCCTGTTAGTGCTGGTGGTAGGCCTTGAGAATTGAACTCAAGACCTCCGCCTGCCTGCACCCACCACCTACACACTGTCCTCCTTGGCCACCTGCTTCTGCTGCAGCTGTGACCTGGGTTAGACCAGCTGCATGTCCAGCTGGGCACTGTACTGGACCAGCGACTCATGGCGGTACTGCCTGCTCGGGTCCACCACAGAGCAGAAGGTCAGTGGCTCTGCGAAGCTGTAGTGGCCATAATGGTGGAAGACCTTGATGAGCTTGTTGTTGCCGCCTTTCCTGGGGGGCACCCAGTGTGGGTGGTTTTGTCCCCGGCCGGGCCCTGCAGGCCCACCTGAGGGTGAGTGTGAATTCCCTCTGGATCTTGCAGGATGCTTCTCGGACCAGGAAGGTGCCATTGGGCGTGTCACCGAGTTTCTCCTGGCCTTGGAGGGCTTCGGCAGCAGGGCTGGGGACAGGGATGTGGCCCATATTAGGCCAGAGTTGGCCTTCGAGGCCCAAATATGAGTGACTGGGCACAACTGGGGTCACCTGGGGGTGCTGCCTCCTGCTCCTCCAGATGTTCCTGCAGCAGCTTCTCCACCAGCAGTGCAGGAAAGTCCGGGCTGGGCTTGGTCCTGGGGAAAGAGGTCAGTGACTGCTGGGCAGAGCCAGTGTGCATGTGTGCTGCGGGCACAGGGCGCGCAGGTTGGGATGCAGCCTCAATCCACACCACCTGGTCTGTGAGACCCCAGTCTCTGTGCCAAGAGCCCGAGCGAGGCCCTGCCCACTTACCCCTCAGGCTGGGTGGCCACTGGAGGCTGCGAAGAGGCCAGGGTTGGGGACACAGTGGCTGTTGTTCTAGCAACAGCAGCTGGAAAGTGCTGACAGGGCTGCAAGGCTGGGCCCAGGCAGGGGTGGGGTGAGCTGCCCATCCCAGGTGCCACAGTAGGATGCGCAGCATGAGCACAAAGCACAATGCCAGCCTGAGGCCTCCGGGTGTCTGTGGACAAGTGAGGCAGGTGGGTCAGGTGTGCTGTTGCCACCTGGCACCTCTGTATCTGCCCCCTGGGTCTTTGGCACCCTGATGGGCCTGGCGTGCCTCTCTGGTGGCCTTGGATGACAGCAGCAGCTAGGCAGGGCCAGCAGTAAGCCCTTGATGGCATCAGACAGGGCACCAGCATCCCACTGTTCCAAGTTGCTTAGTCACCAGTCTGCACAGGGCAGGGACTGGTGACAACCATGCAAGGTGCCCTGCTGCACCTCACCTGTGCACGGCGTGGGCAGCTTGGGCCTGCATTGGCACTCAGCACCCAGCCCTAAGGATAGACAGTTGCGTCAGCCCAGTGGGCCTGTACCTGCAGAGCTGGCCAACACGGGGTGGGGGTTGGTTCCCCTTGTCACCAGGCCGAGCTCACCTGTAAGCTCAATAGCCTCCACCAGCTTCATCAGGATCTGGGGCGCCAAGTCAGGAGGGGCAAACTGCTCGGGCAGGTCAGGGAGTGTGAGGCCTGAACGCTCGGAGATCCTGGGGATTCGCACCATCTCAGGGACTGGGGGAACAGAAGCTGTCCCAAAGGTCCTGGTCCTAACCAGGCGCATCTGACCCTACTGATTCCAGGCAGTGGGAGGACGGCAAATGCTGCACAAGACCTCATCCTGGCCCGGGGTTCCACTGGTCTGGTCCCCGTGTCTCCCTGAGGCCACAGGATGACAGGAGAGACTGGATGAGCAGCTGCCCTTGCCTGGATACCCCAGGAGCCTGAGGGCTCCCAGTCCTGAATCCTGACCTCAGAAAGGTGACACTGCAGTTCTGCTATCTGAAGTCACCTGATCTGTCAGGCTTCCTTAGGAGAACACTGCAACACACTGCAGGTTCCAGGTCTTGGCAGAGCTGCTGTGCAGCCTTAGGTACAAGACCCTCCCTCTTTTGGCCAGTTTCTTCAAGGGAAGAATGTTAAGATGGTGCAGTCTTCTCACCCCATGGGCCCCCAGAATGCTGGCTCTGGGGGCCCATGCACTGAGCTCCCCGCCCAGCCCTTTTATTTAGGGACAGAGGCTTGCTAAATTGCCCAGGCCAGGCTTCAACTTGGGATCCTCCTGCCTCAGCCTCCTGAGAGCTGGAATTACAGCCTTGCATCACCATGCCTGGCTCCTGCATTTAGATTCTTCAGCCTAACAGAAAAGGGGTTGGAAACGAATAAAAGGGAACTCTTTCTGCTCTAAGTCTGATTGGCTTATCTCCCATTTTCTAATTTTCCTTCTCAGAGTGACTTCTAGCCCTTTTAAGATGCTACGAGCCCTTGGAGGAGGTGCCAGGTGCCACATGTGTGTCCCCTCAGCCCCACACTCGCCAGCCTGGCTCCTGTAGGAGATGCCCTGGCACCTGGCAGGGGCAGGATGGGGGCCTGTGCCTGAGTGATGGGCCAGGTGCTGCAGCTAAGGGAGGCCAGTGCAGAGGGGGAGGAGAAGGTGGGTGCTGTCCTGGCCTCGGGTGCACTGGTGTTGCAGGGATCCAGCTGTAAAGACTGGGGGCAGGAGTGGGGAGGGCCCCACAGGTGAGAACGGGGCACACAGCCAGCCAGAGCCTGAGATGCCACTCTGCTAGCTCCCTGCCTGGGGCCTTGGCACCTGCAGAGGATTGGCATCAGGAGCAGCAGGGCCTGAGGCTGTGCAGGGACCCTGCTGCCATCTGGACTGAGAAACTGAGGCCTCTTGCAGCTGAGGGCACTGGCCTGGGAGCTACACATGGAGCTGAGCGGTGCTGGGGCCCTGGCCAGGCAGGGAGGGCAGCTCTATGCCCAGGGGCAGTGGCAGATTCTGGCCAGGAGACGACTGAGGCCGCCTCCTGCTCCCACAGCCTAGCGGGACAAAGGCCTGTGAGACACTAGATGCTGTGAGACCCAGGCCAGTGCCCCTTGGTGCCCCTAGCCACAGCCCGGACCTGTACCTCTGTCCCTGGGGCTGGGGCACCAGGTGGGCGCATCCTCAGGGACCTGCCTCGTCCAACTGGGCTGGTCCTGCCCACTCCACAGCCTCTTCTCTAAGCCCAAACCTCAGTTTCCCTGGCTGATCCCACCTGATGAATCAACACCCAGCATCTCCTCTCCCAGCACAGGCTGGGGACACAGGGGCGAGCCCAGGCCTTGCCTTCTCTGTGCTCTGCAGCTCCTCTTTGTGGCATGAAATCAGGGAAGAAGGGGGTCCTACAGGGAGCCTCTCCCCACAGACTGAGTTCTGGATCCCACTGACACCACTGCCCCCAACGCTGTGGCTGTCCCTCCTGCCTCTGCTGCCCACCACTGGTCCTGCACCCTGGTCGCTGCTTCAGTCACTGCATTCCTATCTCTTCTGAAAGTGAGAACCATGAGGGCAGGGCCGGGCTCCACCAATGCCACCAGTGTCCCCACACAGACATCCAATTACACACAGGGTCCCCATGGGGGAAGGGGCGGGGCTGGGGACTGGGAGACCTCAAGCGAGCGCTCACCTGGCTTTGGGGGCTCATTGTGGGGCCTGGCCGGCAGTGGGCAGGGGCCAAAGGGCAGGGGGCCGAGTCGGGCCAGGGACATGGGCCCCACAAACTCCACATAGGTGCCCATGGCCATTGGGAAGCGCCCTTTGCTGTGTTCCATGCCCAGTGCCTGCAGGGATGCTCCGTTAACCACCAGCCCCAGGTCCTGTGGCCACTTATGCCAGAATGGATACAGCACATGGTAACGGAAGGCTGTGGCACCAGCCACTCTGTTGCTGTCACCATGGGGTGGTGACTTGGGGCCCCTTGGGCTCCATGAGCCAGGGTGGGTGTGGGAAACTGGGCTGCAAAGCTGGGGTCTCGGATCTCTCTTCAGCAGGAGTCACAGGTGACCTTGGGGGCCACTCATGTCCAATTTCCTGCCATCATTCTGCAATGGTGAGCACTGTTGACTGTCACTTGCCCTCCATTCACCAGCTGGTGGAAGGAAGTCGGTGCTTGATGCCAGCTCACTTGGCCACCACGTTTGCCATCTGATGGTGGCACAGGGCCACTGATACGTGGGCTGCCAGCTCCAAGCTGCACCTCATGAGGGAGCCGAGAGAAAGTGTTATCACTAAACTATGCCAGCGATGCCAACCTATGGGGAGGACAGGATGGCAGCAGCTAAGAGGGCTCCTCCCTCACCCAGCATGGACAGGGCTTGAATCTCTGGTCAGGGACACAAGTAGCTAGGTGAGCTCTGGGCCAGTGCCAACCATGCTCTGGGTCTCAGTTTCCCCAGCTGTATAATGGGTATACAGCCCTCCCTGGGTTGTTGGGAGGAGGGCTGCCAAGAACCTGTCCTTAAGGACACCCTGCAGGGTTGGTAAATGAGCTGTTAATCATCCCTGATGGCAATGGGGAAACTGAGGCTCAGACAGGTAACATAGATCTGGCCAGGAAGTAGCCAGGACTGGAATCCAGCTCCACCCAGCTCCCAGGCCCAGAGAGATGTCAGGAGGTAGCAGAAACATGGCCAATTAAACTCAGACTGGGTGGGGTGAAACCGGGGCTACTCTGGGTATTTTGGGGCCTGGCTGTGCAGGGAGGGACCGTAGAGGCAATAAAGGGGTAGGGAAGGAGACCCAAAGGGATAACATGCCTCCAAGGCCTGCAGTTGGCTTCAAGCAAAGAAGCATCAGGACTACTAGGGTGTCCTGGCCTGGCTCACTTGGGGTCCAGCTCACGTGCAGAAGCGGAAGAGAGGTGTGGGAAGAGCCCGCGGGGAGCTCAGCCAGGACAAGACCGGGCACAGAGGCAGACTGAGGTCCCCAGGCCCTGGGCCTTGGGAGAGAGGGGCACACACATTCCCAGCCCAGCCCTGCAGGGTTTTGTGTTCTGCCAGGCTCAGCGGGGTGGGGGATGCATCCTGGCACAGGAAAGGATGGGGTTCTGCAGGAGACACCACCGGTAGAGTGGGCCGGTGCTGGCCTGGAGCTGAATTCATGGGGGGCCCAGATGTGCCAGCTCCCATGCCCTGGCCCTGCACATTCTAGAGATGGGGAAACTGAGGCGTGAGCGACTCTAGCGAGAGCGCCACAACCCATCTACCTCCCCCTGCACAGGTCTGCTTGTGCCCGGGGAGCAGCGTACCCCGATCTAGGTGCTGGGGTCCGCAGCTGGGGTTAGTAGAGCCGCTGCTCACGCACATGCTCGCTCCGGCCTGCGTAGACCCCTCGCCGCTCCAGAAGGCCGAAAGAGGGGCGTTCAGACTCCGCAAACCGAAATGCAGCACAGGTCAGAGCACCCCGGCGCAGAGCCTCTCTGATGCTGGCACAGGCCCCAAAGGTGTCCTGGCCCGGCGCCCGGCTGGGCCCAGCTGCCCTGCTCGGTCACCGGTCCCACGGCCCCTCGCCCCCGCCCCACGCACACCCAGGCCCGGCCAGCCACACAGCTGGAAGCGACTCACCTGGCCGCGGGCGCAGTCACGCCCAGCCGAGCCCTCCTGTGGCTCCACCGGTGGCAGTCCTCGAAAACCGCAGGAGAGGCCGGACCCGCCCCGGGCGGAAATAACCGAAAGCATTTGGGCTGAGCGGGTGAAATGCTGAGATACAGTCTGGAGGCAGTGGGAGGAGGAGGACGCCCGAAAGACCCGAGCGTGCTCTCCAGAGACAGGAGGGCTGGAGGTTGGCACGAGAAAGCCGAGCATTTCCGGAAAAAGCCGAGCTCAATCGGGTCGGTGAATGCTCGGGTCCGCAGTTGGACTGATGTTGGATTCGGCGCGACAGGGAGACGGCCGAATGATTCCGGAAATGGCCGAATATGTTCCTAACGCACTGGTGGGAGAGGCTGATATCCGGACACTACCGAGCCTTGCTGAAAGGGTCTGAGAGCTTTGCCCACATGGAAGCCCTGGGCACGTTTAGACTCAGAGCTCGCCAGGGGTTCCGGAAATCGCGGGACCATAGACGGTTCATAGAGGGGGCTTGAGGCGGCCATAGGCGCAGGGAAAAGGAGGGAAGAGAAACGGGGAAGACGCTTGCCAGGAAAATCTGCGCTTTTTAGGAAGCAGCCGAACCCGTGGCAGTGAGGGCAGTTAGACGTGTTTTCACGGCAACCCCAAGCGTTAGGAAACAGCCAGGTGACTGAGCGCTGTCTGGCGGAACCCAGAAGCCTGATTGGCACCCGGCTCAGAGTGGGGGGCTTGGCTACGGCTGTTCTAGTTCCGGCTCGGGCTGAGCTCGCCTGGGGCTCAAGTTGCGGGCACAGCTCCTGCACAAAGCAGGACCATAGGGATGCAAAGGTGGCGTCATTTGTTTTATTCACGTGTTTCAGGGCTCTAGACTGGTGACTCAGTTAAGTTTTTCATTTTTCTCTCTCAACAGTTCGTTCTGTTGTGTAGGCTGGTCTCTATAACTCCTGGGCTCCAGCCTCCTGGATAGTTGAGACTAGAGGTGAGACGGATTTGAATAGAACGGTAATGGGCAGTACTCGAAATGGTCACTCATAGGGCACAGGCAGCTTCCAGGCTCAGAGAAATTGTCGGGGAGAATGGCAGCAGCGAACTCCTATACAGCCTTCAAAATCCACATCCAACGCATTTGAGCCCCGAGACTTTTCACCCCACTCCCACTGTCCACTCACAAATCCAGACAATGAGTCTCCTCTTTGTAAACGTTGGCTTTTATTCACAGCCAGCTCCAGGATGGAAGGAGGTGCAAGTTATGCAGGCTTGTTTTGTCCTGCAAGCCCAAGCCGGGCTGCCAGGGGCACAGGGAACGATGCAGTGCCTGGTGACTTCCTTGGCCCACTCCTGGTTGGGCAGAACTTCATGGGGAAGGGGCGGGGCCAGGATCCACACACTACACCTCATTGAATGGGGGCCGGGGTCACGCCCACTGCAGGGTGGGCCCAGTGCCTGCTCCTGTCAAGGCCTCCCCTGCTGGGGCCACAGAGGCCTGCAAGGCCACCAACTCTGGCAGTCTCACTGCTGACCAAGGGAAGAGCCATGAGCGAAGCACACACAGCACACGCTTAGTACATAATGGCTGGGATTAGTCTTGTAAACAGATGGAAACTGAGGCACAGAGTGGGAAAGCCACTTTCCCAGAGCCACAGAGTGAAGCTGAAATTCAAACCCGGGCCTCCCTGCCTGTGAATCTGGGCTTCCTCACTGCATACTCTTCCTGGGGAGGCTGGACACACAAGGGGACCTCCCCGGACACGTGGTGGGTGGACACCCTCCTCTCCACTTAGCAATGCCCTTTTAAGCCAGGCTAACATCACCTTAGATTGATGAACTCCTACTCTTCCATCAAAACCCCAGCAGTTTGGACAGTGGGACGCCATCTTTGGATTCCAGTCTCTTATGGTTTCTGAGAGGAGGGAATTTCTTGTGTGGACTTTGCAGTCATAGGCAAACTAGTGCTTGCTTCCCAGCCAGGGTGGGCTCTGTGAGGCTTGGGACCCGGTGGCCACCGGCTAGTCAGCTCAGCCCAGTTTTGCTTAGGAAAAGTAATAAATTAGTGGTGGAATTCGCTATGTACAAGGTCGCCTTCATCTAGCCCGGCCGCTCCCGGCCTCTGCTGTGTGCAGAAAATGAAGGAGGGAGGTGACACACTCCTATCCACCCTGCGTGCCACCTGCCCATGTGGCCCTGCCACGATGAGTACATCTCAAAGCTGGGTCCTCAGGCCAGGCTGAGAGGTGCGGGCTTGGCGCCCTGCACCACAATCTGCCGCACGGACATGGGTAGCGGTGCAGGCACTGCCCTGGGCGCCTCCCCGTCAAAGCTGACTTTCTGCATCTCCTCCTGCTTCTTGAGTTGTGATGCTGGCACAGATACAGTCGCCACAGGATCACCAGCTCCGAGTCAGCCATACCCAGCTTGTAGGCCGAATGCCCGCAGCGCAGCAGAGGGGACCTGGTGGCCCTGCTGGGGAGAGAGTTAGCGCGGCCCCGGGGCGGGGGCTGGGCTGGGTGCAGGCGGGTGGCCATGCTGGGGGGGGGGTGGGAAGCGAGCGCGGTCCCGGGCGGGGAGTGGGCATGGGTGGACCGGCCAGCGGCGAGGGTGGGACGATCCTGGTGGACTTGCAGCGCCCACCCTTGTGCCGCGGCGGCCCTAGCTTGGTGGCCAGGCCATGCAGGGAGCTGGGGCGGGCGTGGCAGGCGGTGGCCAGGGACTCAGGGCTGCTGGAGCTGGGCAATATGCTGGGCAGGGACGCGGTATCTGTGAGTGGCAGGTGCAGCTCAGCACTGCTGGTCTCGGCGTCCCCGGGCTGGAGGTGGGGCCTCCAGAACAGCCCACACGTGCCAAAGCCCACATTCTTCATTTTTGTTACCCATACACAGTAGGCATTCCCTTGGCCTCGATACACCCAACTCCTATTCATCCATCAAAGGCCACCTCTTTCACCCCCTTCTCCCTCTGTTCCCCTTCCTCACCTTCCTACCCCCGCAATCTGGGCACCTGTGTTGGTCCTGTATTTGGGCGCTGAGACTGCGGCAAGGGGTGGGGCTGGGTGACAGGCTGTGAGTGAGGGACCCTGGCAGGATTTCACTGGAGGACAGCGAGTGGTGGAGGGTGGAGGGGAAGCTGCGGATTGTGTGCATGACAGATGATTGCTTTAAGATATTCTTGAACAAGAACTTTCCTCTGTGGGCGCGGGGACACGGGGTGGGTACAGGATGAGCGCCGCCTGACCCCCTGCCACCCCGGCCACCTGCGTCCTGCGGGCTGCTCACCTGTCCTGGGTCTCCTGTAGCCGGCTGTGCTACCTGTGTCGAGCCACGTGCCCCTTGACCGCGTCCCTGTTTGCTGTCCAGCACTGTGCTCTGCAGCTACATCTTACTCCTGCTCTGCGAGGGAGGACAGGTCTCGGGCTCCACTGAGGGGCGTGGCTTTGGCTTGGGGCGTGGCGAGATTCCCGTCCCCGCCCCGCCCCTGCCCCCTGAAGACCTTTGGCAGCAGCTCCACAATGTCACAGGGCACCAGGCCCAGCACCGACTCGCTGTTGATGTGCGCGACCAGGTCCCCAGTGTGCAGCCCGGCCTCCTGTGCGGTGTTCCTCTACTACACGCTCTGGGGACACAGCGGGTCAGGGGCAGGTACTGGGGTGATCAGTGATGGGGGAGTCGGGCTTCCCTAGGATGAAGACAGGCTTTTGGGGATCCACAGGGCCCAGGCCTGCTGAGGAGAAAGTGAACTTGAGCTTCCCGTCTAGGCTGATGTTACTCATGAGCAATGGGCTGTACCCCACTCAGGTTGAGATGATGATGAGTGACAGGTCCATCCTCAGGAGGACCCAGAGGATGTCCAAGACCTCAGCCTGCAAGAGGCAGAAGCCTGTTTGCATGCTCAGTCACCACGGGGCAAAAACAAGTGGAGTACTGGAGAACTCCTATTCAACCTTCAAAATCCACCTTCTCACTAACATCCTCTAAGGGATGTGGGTGGTTTTGGTTTTTGAAAGATGAATAGAAGTTTTACTAGACAAACACTGACAGGGCATGGCTGCTTTATGTTTGCCACAGTCACAGATGCAAAGAGAAAGGCACCAGGTCCCTGGGAGCCTGAGAGTCTGGCCACTGGTACGACAACATCAGATTTTGGGGTGCACTTCACAGGAGACTGGGAAGCTCACTGGGCCTTCACACCCTGGGCACCTACTAGACCTCAGTGCTCAGCCAGAGTCTGCTAACCCCATTGCCACCCAGTTCCCAGACCTCTTCCTGATCCACAGTGCAGCTCCCTTCTGCAAAGGTGGGAGTGGGCTGCATGACCAGGAACTCAGAGCTGCTGTAGACCTAGGACGTGGTAAGAAAATAGCAGGGCCAGGCTGGTGATGGACACCTGTCATGCCAGCACCCAGGAGGCTAGGGCAGGAGCATCTCTGTAAGTTCAAGGCTAGGCTGAACTACACAACAATACCCTGTCTCAGGAGCAAGGAAAACCCCAGCGTGTGGCTAACGTGGCCTGTTTTGGTGTGTGTTTCACCACACAAAAAGGTGCAACAGGCAGGTGGTGTGGGCGTCTCGACTGCTTCTGCTCCTGGCTCCCCTGGCCTGGTGCACTTTGCTGAGGCAGTGGGAACAGGAGGAGAACTGCCAGATCTTGGAGGACGACCCCTCATTGACTCTTCATCATTGGGCTAGGGGCTGAGGCCTAGGACAGACTCACAGATAAACATAGAAAGCCAATTAGTTCATTTTAAATCCTGCTCAGAGCTGCTCTGTAGCAGTCTCTACCAGGTTTTTGGCCAGACAGGGGACACGTCGGCACCTCAAGGGGCTCCAGCCACATGGGCTGTGCCCAGGCCCCATGGGGCAGACAGAGACACAGGATCAGCACTGATGGCCTTGCCCCCCACCCCTAAATCTGGCTTCTCAGCAGACCTGGGCTGGGCACATGCTGGGAAGCTCCAGGCTGGAGGAGGTGGGGTTTGGGGCGCCCTGGTAGAAGCCCCTGGCCCTGGGCAATGGCGCCCACTCGGGGTCCCCATGTACTGTCAAAGTAGCTCTGTCAGCCTCAGCCTGCAACTGCGGCATGGACTCAGGCTTGTGTCTCAGCAGCACCACCCAGTCCAGGCCCAGGACAAAGGGGTGCTGATTGACCTTGTGGGTGCCCCCTGCAGATGTGGCCACCTGAGTGCTCCAGTCCCTGCCCCATCCCCTGGGAATCCCCTGGGCACCCTGCTCTTCCCTCCACAGGACTCTGACACCATAACTAGGGAGCTTCCTCTGTGTCACTAGAGCCAGAAGTAGACTGTGAACTGGGCCTCTGAAACCTCAGGACACAACTCTGGTGACTTTGTGGGTCCTTACACCCAGCCTTGGTGTCCCCTGGGAACCCTAGGTCTAAGTACCTCCTATTTATTCAAGGTCTTGTTCTATTTTCTGCTAGATTAATATACATCTTTTAAAACCCCACTTAGAAGCCCCCACTTCCATGCACTTTTTGAAGAAAAGTTTTTTTTTTTTTAAAGAAAAAAGACCTCTTTACTCCCTGGGCCCCAGGCTGGGAGGGCACCTCCATACCAGTGCCCAGCTGGTCCATCGCATCGGGCTCTGTTGCAGCAGGCTGGTGATGAGGTCTTGAGCATCAGCTGGAAGCACCTCGTCCCATTCTGGTCACATGATCTCATCTGAAATGAGGGCAGAAGTGAGGGCGGGGTGGCTGTCCAGACCCGCGGGTAAGTCAGCGAAGGCCCTAGGGGGGTGTGGGGGTAATAAAGGAGCAAGAAACACGAGAAATGGAGACAAGTCAAATGTTCTGATCAAGTCTCATTTATTAAGGGGAGGTGCACCAACATATATGGTTTGGGAGCCCGAGAATCCTTTGTTAGGGAAGCGCTGGAAACCAGAGCCTTTGACGTCAGCAGGTTACCAAGCAACGGTGGGAGGTCCCGTACCGCGCCGTGTTGGGAGGATGGCCAGGGAAGGCTGAGAAATAGGAATTTATCTCTAGACAGAAGCTTAACCCTAGTGTTTAACTCGGAAATGTGAGGATGGCTTATTATCTTAGAATGGAGGCCAGGTTTAAGTCTCCCACAGGTGGCCCCTTGCCCATCTCAGCGCAGGATGTGTCCCTCGTTACATCATGCAGGCAACCCCCTCTTGACACTGGCTTGTGACTCAAACCCAGGGCTGCGCAGGGCGCGCACTGCTGACCACCTGCCCAAACAGCTCTCTGGCATGTCGCCAAAGAATGGCACAAATTCCAACAGGAACTCATAGAGGATGATGCCCACAGCCCACCAGTCCACTGGCTTCCTGTAGCCCTGTCAGAAGGTCACCTTGGGGGCGATGTACTTGACTCACCTGGCAGAGCAGAGCGGGAGACTGAGGCAGCCCCCAGTTGGGAGACAGAAAGGCAGATGGTGGGCTGTGCAGGGGTGGTACAGTCATGAGAAGAGGATGATTTTCTCTCTAATCTCCTGTTTCTTTTGTTGATCTAGGGTCTTGCTAAGCCACCAAGCTGCCCAGGCTGATCTGGAACTTGCGTACCATCTGCCTCAGTCTCCCAGGCACTAGGACAACAGCTGTTCCATTGAAGCTGGCTGCCTGCTCCACTGTCCCCCTGTTTCAGGACCTGGGGTTGGGGCTCACGCTCAGGTGGCCTCCACCCGCCCACCCTGCCACCTGCTCGTACACGAACTCGTGCACGTCCTGCTCCATGTAGCCCTTGCACAGGTTGGTGGCCACGCTCATGAGTCTGATCTTGGACAGCCTGAAGTCAGTCAGCTTGATGTGGCCCAGCAAGGTGATAAGCAGGCTGTGGCAGAGGGCAGAGGAGGTGTTCAGGGTGGATGTGGTCACTGACACCCCTTTTGCCCATGCTTGAATTACCAGCCAGGCTTGGAATGCTCAGGGCTGACAGCATCAGTACAAGGACTGAAAAGGGTAAAGTGACAGATGGGGCTGGGATGGGCCAGGAGGCTGAGGCAGGAGGATCCTGTGTATGAGGTCATCCTGGAGATCTATGTAAACACTCCACCACTTTGTAGAAGGCACTGGAGGCTCCACACACTCACTGGGGCATCTGGGGAGGCCCCAGAACCAGCCCAAGAACCATGGGCCCTGGTACTGAGCTACACACCAGCCGTTTATACAAATTTTATTTTGGGCCAGGAATTTAGCTCAACAGCACAAACATCTGCCTGGGAAGCATGAGGTCCTGAGTTTGATTCCCAGCACCCAAAAAACAAACAAATAGACCAAAAAAAAATAATTTTGACACAGGATCCAGGTTTTGCCCAACCTGGTCTTGAACTTGTGATTCTCCTGGCTCATCTTGCAGAATAGGTACATTTTTTGTCTTCCTGCCAAAGGGGCCCAGGATTCTAGCACAGTTCAAACAAGGCTACAGGGCCAGTCACAGGCCCTGCCCCTACAGGACAAACCCACAGTCTCCAGACTCCCCCCTTGCAGGCCCGCCCTGCCCATACATTGCCTGGCCCCATCCCCAGCATACCACACCCCCAACATAGCCAGCCCTACGCCCCGGCCAGAAGCCACGCCCACATTCTCTGCATCCCTACCCCAAGCTACACCCTCTCGGGGCCACCTCCATGCCCAGCCCCACTCCTCTATTGTCTGAGTCCCTACACAAAATTGTTAGAGTTACCTGGTGCAATAGAGAAGCAAAAAGTACAAAATGAAGAGAACAGGTTTACTGAGTTGAAGACGTGGAAAGGAACACACGAACATGGCGGCTGGGCTGTCTCCTTCCCCAGATGCAGAGAGGCAGAGGGTTACAGGACCTCTGAGTGAAGCCATGCGTGGGGCAGATATCAATGATGTGTGAGAAACCGACTGGAATTCTCTGTGCGTGTAAACTGGGAAGGGGAGTTGCACTTAGGGCTGATGAAGAAGCAGGAAGTGCTAAGTGTTGCCACTTTGGCCTTCCGAAATGTTAGACCACTGCCATAATTGTAAAGTCATTTATACTAAGGCAAGAACCTTTCACATGCTGCCTGTCCCGGTGCCCAACACCATTCCCCCCACCAAACTTCTCAAATTAGCCTCCAAGTCTCTGTACATTTTACAGGCTATACCTGCCTCCTAATAAACTCCTACACATCCTTCAAAACCCACCTTTTCAGTGGCTGTCCTAGTCTAGCTTCACAGGATGTCCACATCAAGGCAGCCCAACTTACTGCTACTTTTCCCCAAAGTTACCAGTATCCCCACCCTTCCTGTGGCTGCCTGGCTTATGAGGGGATGTATAAGACAGAGGAAGACCCAACACTCAACAACTCACCTCTGGTGACTCAGACACAGGGGGCTGACCCCATCTATATCACTCAGAGGCACGATCTCCTTAAGCTGAGGGCAGAGTGTGACTAAGCCTCCACATCTTGTGGCTCTATCATCCAGCAATTTCCAGCAGGTCTGCACAGCCCAGGTCACCACTGGGTCTTGGCACTGCCAGCACCTGCCTGTCACAGCCAGACAAGGCCTGCATCCCCTCTGGCCCCACTTGTCCTCCACACACTTCTCCTCTGGCCCCCAGGCCTTGGCCCATGCTGCCTCTGCTGCTCCCCACACCCTCCTCCCATTCACCCTCCATCAGGCCCTTAGTGAGGCCCAGATACCCAGTGATGTACTGCAGCAGGTTGGTCTTAATGCCCTGGCTCTGACACATACATCTGGCTCTTGGTGGCCTCGAGCAGGTGGTAGTACTCTTTGGGGCCAAACTCCTGGGAATGCAGGCACAGCCAGTCACATGGGGCCCAGTGCCTCATGTGCCCACTGTGTGTCCTCTGAAGCCCTGCCTGATGGCATTGCCTCCTGGGCTGCTGGTCCAGCTGGAGCCCCAGGATGAGGACTCACTAGGCACTTGAGGAGCTGGGCCAGCAGCAAGATGATCAGCAGCTTCGAGACAAGCTGGATGATGAAGCCCACCTCCTCACTGTCTGTCTGCTTGTGAGCCTGGAGAGGGGTATGGAAATGCACGGTGTCCTGCCCAGGACACACGTACTGTAAGGTCCTAGCCTGAGCCCCACCCACCTTACCACACTCTAGCCAAACCCACTTAGAGCCCTCTGGCCCTGCCTTAGCCCTGTCCGCACCAATCCCAGTTTCTTGACATGGGCACCATGAGCACTTCTGGCAGGCTCCCCCCACACCACCTCACCCTCACCAGCTGGCCATTCCCCATAGCCATTTCATGCAGCAGCCACTCCAGCTTATCTTGCTTCTCCAGGAAGGAGTGGGAGGTGACCAGCACCTCAACAGCCTTGGCTAGGCAGTCCCAGGCCGGGTAAACATCTGGTGATGGATGAAGTGAGGTGGGTTTGTGAACAGCAATATAGGAATCCAAGCAGCCAAATTGGTAAATTTGAAATTTAATTAACTGAGCTCAGGACCACTCCTGAGCTCCTCCCCCCAGTTTCAGAATACAAACAAGTGGCCCTGAACTGGAAAGTTACAGAGCATTTAAAATAGAAAACCACAAAAGACATCCT
>PVLA01011249.1:0-55039 GCA_004027455.1 Hydrochoerus hydrochaeris
CCATCAATACAGAGTCAGTAAACACACTCCTCATGTGTGTCTTTGCCACAAGTCCTCTTTCAAGAAAGCAGGACTCTTCCTCAGAGACAAATCCCAGTATGAGTTAAAAAAAACTACATCCTGTATATTAATGGAGGAGCCACACCGCTACCTAAAATCCTACATTCCAACAGGGTTCGAGAGCCCCAGCATTCACTAGAACACTACGACAGGTTATCGATCACTTTAACAGGGGGTAAGTAACTAGTCTCCCATTTAAGCATCAGAATAAAGCAAGAATCATGTGAGGATTTCTCATGTTCACTGTAACCTAAAGAGCCCTGAGAGAAGCACATGAGGTCTGCACGCCCCATAAGGGAGCCCACTGCAGATGGGAACAGAACTTATTTTAGTTCTGATTTTTGTTCTTTTAAATTTAAACTTAAGTTGTCACTGTGCCTGGATTTTTGACATATTATTGACTGGAAGTACAGGGAAAATATTTCTATTACAATTACAAATTCTTCTTCATGACAGACTGAAAAAATTGTCAGAAAATTTTAAAATGTTATCCATTTTAACATAATTTAAGCAGGTAAAATGAAAGTGATATGTTTATTAAATCATTTAAACAGGGATATAGATAGGTATATATTGAGAAATTGTATTTTTTATAATTTATATTAAAAAGTGACAAGATGTGGATGAAGAGATTAGGTAGACAAATCCTATTAAAATACATTCAGGATTAATAAATTTGAGCATTGAACACAGGTGAGTTTAGTACGTATTCTTCCACTTTTCAGTTTTATTTCATTAGCTAATGCCTTCAGTGCATGAAGATAAACTTGCATCTTGGGGAGCAGGTGCATGTATAGAACAAGAGTTATTCATTTATGCCCAGCACTCTGTCTCAAGTTCTCTATTTTCTATGTTCTTATTTTTACCATTTTTATTTTTCATTTATATTTGCAGTGTATACTGTTTCTATTCATTATGGGTATTTGCTACATATACAAGGCACACCCTTTGTATTGTTCCATTCCAACTCCTTCACTTTATTCAGATTCTCTTGAACCCATTAGCAAATGACCCATCACCATGTTTTTTATTTTCAATCTTTTATTTTGCTCTTTATTCACCATTTTAGTTTTTCACACAAGAAAATCCATTTGATATTTAAGCCTGTGATTCTGACTTGTTGCACCTACCATTGTGGTCGCAAGTTGTGCCTTTTCTTTCTCATTGCTGAGACACAATACCCGATCCTCAAATGCATAAGTAGCTAAGTTTGCTCTTACCTGACAGTTTGGAAAGGTTTCAGCTCACAGGCACCAGGCTTCAAGAGGTGCATGGCGCTGCTTGGCCAAGAGGTGCACAGAGGAGAATTAGTCCATGGCATAGTAGGCAGGAGGAAGCAGCAACACTGAGCCTCCCTTTCCTTTTTATCTTACCCAAGGTACAAACCTAGGATTTGGTCCCACTCATGTTCAACGTGGGTCTAGTCTTTTCAGTAAATCAGCTCAGAACCCTGGTAAGATGATCAGCGACCTAGTCTAGTAGGTATCACATACATTCATGTATGCCAGATCTGTGAGAATCACCATTTACAAGATTGCAAAGCTTATGGGGAATGGCTAGATAAAAATATAACAGGGTGAACTCATTTCCCTATGAATGACTCAAGTTTATCTTTTATGGTAGAATAGTACTCTTGTGTTCAAACACCACATTTTCATCACTTAGCTTTCTGTTAATTGACAGAGAGTCTGGTTCCTGATTTAACTATCATGAATTCCGCCACTATAAACATGGATATACACGTGCCATTGCAATGTGATGTCTTTCACTCTTTAGGGAAGATACCAAGAATTTGAATACCTGGGTCAAATGACACTTCTATGTATAGTTCTTTTAGAACTTTCCATGCTGATTTGCACAATGTCCATCCTATTTTATATTCCCATAAACAATATAGAAGGTATTCTTTTTCATTACAGCCATACCAGCATTTGTTATCATTTGTTATCTTGATGACTGTGTTTCTTTCTGATATAAGAGGAAATCATACGGCTTACTTTGAATTTGCCTAATGGCCAGAGATGCTGAACATTTTCTCATGTTTACTTGCCACTGTACTTCTGAGAAGTGTCATTTCATTTTGCATCCTCATTTCTGGATTGAGTCTTCTATTTCAGAGATATTACTTTTTATGTTCTATCTGTCTGTCTATCTATCTGTCTGTCTATTTCTGATATTATTTCTCTGTCTGTGGGATAGTGTACCACAACTTTCTCATAGTGGAGGTCATGTCTTCACTTTGTTGATTCTTTAATTTTCTCTTCAGAACCTTTTAATTTGCTAAAACCCCATGTATTGATTTTTGCTGATTTTTGTTCCTTATGCATTTTTGTTCGAAAGTCTTGCCAACACCTATGACTTTAAGAGTTCTATTTTATTTTCACTAAGTTAATGGCTTATATTCTAATCCTTAGATTTGATTGGTTCTGATTCTCATTCAGTACATGGTGAGGGATATGGCCCAGCTTCAAACTTCTGCGTACAGATTGCCAGTTTTTCTAAGCCATTTCCTAATTAGGCTATCTTTCCTCCACTGTAAACTTTTGGTCCCTTTGTCAAAGTTCTGATAGCTGAGATCGAGGGATGCTCTGTATCCTCTCTTCGAGGTCTTTGTTGCACATGTCTGTTTTCATGTCAGTACCATGTTGTTTTTATCATTCTAACTTTAGCCTATGACTTGAAGTTTTGTTTAGCATATTTCTTTCCCCTTGTTTATTATTTTTACACAAATATTATTTTTGTCTTGATCTTGTATGCTGCTATGGTGTTGAAATTGGTGATGAATGCTAAGAAGTTTATGGTGCAATCTATTGGTTTTTTATGTAAAATATATCACCTGCATATAATAGTAATTTCATTCTTTTCTTTTGTAGATTTATCCCTCTCATTCATCTCTTTTGTCTCATTTATCTGGCTAATATTTCGAGTATGATGTTGAACTGAATTGGTGATTGTGGCCAGGCTTAAATTGCTCCTGATTTCAGAGAGGAAATTTTCAGCTTTTTCTCATTTAGTTAGATATTTGCCACTTGTTTGTCATAAGTTTCTTGTATTAGATTCATTAAAGTCCTTCTATACCTATTTTCTTCAAAGTTGTTATTTTTTGATATTCTCTCTCTCTTTTTCTAGTTTTCTCTATTTTTTGAAAATTCCTGTCAAGCCAAATGCTAGTATAATTCTTATTTTTACTACTTGTTAAATATATTTCTTCTGCTGGTGATATAGCTCAGAGGTAATAGCCCCTGCCTTGCAAACACGAGGTCGAGTTTGATCCCTAGTACCAAAAAGAAAGAAGAAAGAAAGAAAGAAAGAAAGAAAGAAAGAAAGAAAGAAAGAAAGAAAAGTGAGATGCAATGAAAGCAGTCCTCAGAGGAAAATTTATTGCAGTGAATTCCCACATCAGGAAAACAGAACGAACACAAATAAACAACCTGATGCTACACCTCAAACATCTGGAAAAAGAAGAGCAAGTCAAGCCCAAAGCCAAAAGAAGGGAGGAAATTATAAAGATCAGAGGAGAAATTAATGCAATAGAGACTAAGGAAACAATTCAAAGAATCAATGAAAAGAGTTGGTTCTTTGAAAGAATAAATAAAAGTGATAAGCCCCTAGCCAACCTCATTTAAAAAAGGAAAGAAAAACTCAAATTCATACAATAAGAAATGAAAAGGGTGAAATCACTACAGACTTTGTGGAAATACAGAAGATCATGAACACGTCTACTCTCATAGGTTCGATAACACAGAAGAAATGGACAGATTCCTGGAAACATATGAAATACCAAAGCTGGGTCAACAAGATGTAAAACTGCTGAATAACCCAATTTCTATTAATGAAATTGATAATGTAATTAAGTCCTTGCCAACAAAGAAGAGCCCAGGCCCAGATGGATTCACTGTGGATTTCTATAAGAAATACAAAGAAGACTTAATGCTGACACTCCTCAAACACTTCAATGAAATCAAAAGGGAAGCAATTCTTCCTAACTCATTCCTGAAAGCAAATATTACTCTAGTACCAAAACCTGAGAAAGACCCAAATAAAAAAGAGAACTACAGGGCAATCTCCCTAATGAACATAGGTGCAAAAATTCTTAATAAAATATTGGCAAACAGGATGCAGCAAATCATCAAGAAGATTATACACCATGACCAAGTGGAATTTATCCCAGGCATGCAGGAATGGTTCAACATGTGTAAATCAATAAATGTAATCCACCATATAAATAAAGCCAAATATAAGAATCACATGATCATTTCTATAGATGCAGAAAAAGCTTTTGATAAGGTCCAACACTCATTCATGATAAGAACCTTACAGAAAATTTGAATAGATGGTCTTTACCTCAATATGATAAAGGCCATCTATCACAAACTAACAGCCAGCTCATATTAAATGGCCAAAGCCCCAGGCCATGACCACGCACTGCAGCAGCATCCCAGCACACAGGGTGGACTCTGAACCCATGCAGTAAGACCACACCCTACCTCTGGAGCCAGCCTAAAACACAGGAGAGGGACCAGCAGCCCTAAAGGGGCCATGATCAGTGAACTCTGGGCAGTGAGCAGGGCCCAGAATCCAACCCCAGGCTGTGACTGTGTGCTGCAGTGGCATCCCAGCACATATGGTGGACTCCAAACTCTGCTCTCAGGCAGTAAGACCATGCCCTGCATCTGGGGATAGCCTATTGGGATTGAAGTACCAAACACTAAATAGAAAGGGAAAAATGACAAAATGAAAAAGCAAAATGCAATCTCAAACATCTAGTCCATCAGGAGCAAGTGCAGGAGACACAGAAATAGAGGACTCCAAAACTAACACATTGGAAATCTCTGAAAAGATAGCAAATGAAACTCTATGAGGCTATAGAGGAAATCAAATTAGAAGTACTCTCCCATGTAAAGATAAAAATAACAACCTTAGTAAAGAAGTTTCTCAGCACAGTTAGAGGAGAAATACATAAAAAACTACAGGAGCATGGGACACTGACTGAAACCTTCAATGAATAATATAGAAAACAAGCATAATTCATGAAACAAACTCAAAAAGACATCCAAGAAACAAACAATTCTATTTAAAGTGTGCAAAATGAAGCTGCTTAAATGTAGCTGAGGATAGGATTTCAGATCTTGAAGACAGGATCACAGTTAGTGATCAGGAAAGATAGAACTTTTAAAAATAACAAAGCAGCATGAAATGACAATCCAGAAGTTTCAAGATGATGCCAAGAGCAAAAATATAAGATTAATTGGCATTAGTGAAGATGCAGAAGTCAATGCAAATGACATACATAAAATTTTCACAGAAGTAATAGCAGAAAATTTCCCAAACTTGGGAAAAATATCTTATATGTAGATAATTGAGACATATAGAACACCAAACAGTCACAATCGACATAAATCCACACCCAGATACATAATAGTTAAGATCTCGGACATACACCATAAAAACAGAACACTAAAAGCTGTTAGAAAAAAGACACAACTCACCTATCAAGGAAAGCCCATTAGAATCATGGCAGACTTTTCAACAGAAACTCTCAGGCAAGATGAGCTTGGAGTGAGGTATTTCAAGTCCTGAAAGTAAACAACTTTCAACCCAGACTGGTGTACCCAGCAAAATTTTCATTCAAATTTAATGGAAAAACAAGATACTTCCATGACAAGGAACAACTGATGAAATTCACATCCACCAAAACAACACTAGAAAGAGTATTGAAAGACATACTAGACAGAGATAAAAAATAACCACAATCACCAGAACAAAAACAGAATGAAACCACCAGATATGACAAGCAATTAAATAAGGGGAAAAACATGAAGCAAACAACTGGAAAAAAGTTGAGCCAGTACATATCAGTGATATCCATAAATGTAAATGGCCTCAATTCACCTATCAAAAGAAATAGATTGACAGAATGGATCAAGAAACAGGACCCCACAATATGCTGTATACAAGAAACACATCTGACCCAAAAGGAAACTCATAGATTAAAAGTCAAAGGATGAAAGATATAGCTGCATGTATGTTTAGATGTGTGGGATTGATGACCATATTTCTAGGTTCTTGTTGGATTAATGAACAAATCTGTTTGCACTCACTGCTCTAATGTCCACTTTGTGTGCTTTAATTCTGTAACTTGAGTAACTATTTCTAAAAGAACAATATGTAATGTATCAACTAGTGACTTCTTACTGTTTATCTTCTTTTCTTGAAATTCTGTAATATTTCTACCTTTTTCCTGTTTTTTTTCTCTTTAAATAAAAAAGATACTTAAAAAAAGTCAAAGGATGGAAAACAGTATTCCATGGAACAGGAACCCAGAAAAAAGCAGGGGTAACTATTCTAATTGCAGACAACATGAACTTCAAACCTAAAATTATTAAAAGAGATAAACAAGCTCACTACATACTCATTAGTGCAAATTCAAGCGAAAGAACTAACAATTATAAATATATATGCACCAAACACAGGAGTACTCAGCTATATAATACAGATACTAACGGACATGAAAAACCAAATACGCAAGAACACAATTATAACAGGGAACCTTAACAGCTCATTGTCACAAAGAGATAGATCAATTAGACAGAGTCAGCAAAGAAATAATACAACTGAATCATACCTACATGCAATTTGACTGGGTAGATGTTTACAGTGTTCCACCCAACCACATCAGAATACACATTCTTCTCAGCTGTGCATGGGACATTCTCCAAAATAGACCATATATCATCCCATAAAACATTCTTAAGTAAATGCAAAGGTATTGAAATCATACCATGCATAATATCTCACCATAGTGCACTGAAATTGGAAATTAATGGCAAAAGAAGTTGCAAAATCTGCATAAATACATGGAAATTAAATAACAAACATTTGTATAACCAGTTGGCTACAGATGAAATTAAAGAAGAAATAAAATAATAGCTACAATTCAATGAAATATGGAAACAAAATACTGTAATCTGTGGAAGGCAATGAAAGTGGTCTTAAGAGGGAAATATATAGGAATAAATTGTCATATCAAGAAAACAGAGCAAGCATAAATAATGTTGGCTGTTTTTTGCCATCTATGACAAACCAAAAGCCAACATTATACCTAGTGGTCCATCTCAAGCTTCTAGAAAAAGAAGAGCAAGCTAAACCCAAACCTCACAGAAGAGAGGAAATTGTAAAGATTAGAGCAGAAATCAATGCAATTGAAACTAAAAAAAAAATAAAAAAATAAAAAGAATTAATGAATCAAAAGCTATTTTTTGAAAGAATAAACAAAATCAACAACCCCCCCCAGCTAACCTTATCAAGAAAAAGAAAGAAAAAAAACCCAAATTGACACAATAAGGACTGAAAAGTGTGAAATTACTACAGATCCCATGGAAATTGAAAAGATCATGAATACCTATTTTGAAAATCTCTATTCACATACAGTGGAAAACACAAAGGAAATGGACAGATTCCTAGAAACATCTGAGTTACCAAAGCTCAACCAAAAAGATATAATAATTTTGAGCAACCCAATATCAGCTATTGAAATTGAAAATGTAATTAAAAACTAAATAGTTTTTTAAGAAAAGCAAAGAAAAGCCCAGGTCATGATGGATTCACAGCTGAATTCTACAAGAAATTTAGAGAAGATTTGATGCCAATACTCCTTAAACTCTTCAGTGAAATTCAAAAGAAAGCAATCCTCCCTAAATCATTCTTGGAGGCAAATATAACTTTCATACAAAAACCAGAGAAAGACACAACCAAAAAGGAGAACTATAGGGCAGTCTCACTGATGAACATTGATGCAAAGATTCTCAATAAAATACTGGCAGATAGAATGCAGCAAATCATCAAGAACATTATACATCATGACCAGGTGGGGTTCATTCCAGGAATACAGGGATGGTTTAATGTATGCAAATCAATAAATGTGATACACCACATCAACGGAGCCAAAAAATAAAAAACACCACATTTTCATCTCAATAGATGCAGAAAAAGCTTTTGATAAAGTTCAACACATGTTCATGATTAAAACCCTTCAGAAACTAGGATTACATGTGTCTACCTCAAACTTATAAAGGCCATCTATGACAAACTAACAGCCAACATTATACTAAATGGACAAAAACTGAAAGCTTTCATTTTAAAATCAGGAACAAGACAAGAATGTCCACTGTCACCACTCCTTTTCAATATAGTTCTGGAAACACTAGCCAGGGCAACCAGACAAGAGAGAAATAAAAGGAATAGTGATAGAAAAGGAAGATGTCAGATTATCACTATTTGCAGATGACATGATGTTCTATATAGAATACCCAAAAAACTCAATTAAAAGACCACTAGAGGTAATAAGTTCAGCAGTGTAGCTGGATACAAAATCAGTGCTCAAAAATCAATAGCATTCCTGTACACACACACAAAAAAAACTCACCAAGAGAGAAATTATGGAAATATCACCCTTTACAATAACATCTAAAAAATGAAATACTTAGGAATCAACCTAAGAATGTAAAGGATCTATATGCTTAAAATTATACAATGCTAAAAAAGGAGATTGAAGAAAATATTAGGAAGTGGAAGGATATTCCTTGCTCTTGGTTAGGAAGAACCAACATTGTGAAAATGGCCATACTCCAAAAACTGTTATACAGATCCCAGTCAAAATACCATTGACATACCTCACAGATCTAGAGAAAACACCCTTAAAATTCATTTGGGAAAACAGAAGAAACCTAGAATATCAAAAGCAATTCTGGGCAACAAAGGCAAGGCAGGAGGCATCTCAATTCCTGACTTGAAACAGTACTATAAAGCCATAATGATGAAATTAGCATGGTACTGGCAAAGAAATAGACCTGAGAATCAAAGGAACAGATAAGAAAATGCAAGCACAACTACAAAGACACTCAACCACCTGATACTTGACAAAGGGGCTAAATTTGTCTACTGGAAGAAGGACAGCCTCTTAAATAAATGGTGCTGGAAAATTGGCTCTCCACATGCCAAAGACTGAAACTAGATCCATGCCTATCACCATGCACAAAACTAAAGTCTAAAGGGATCAAAGACCTAAATATGAAAACAGAAACACTAAATCTCCTGGAAGACAAGGTAGGTAGAAGTCTTGGAGACATAGGGGTAGGCAGAGAATACATGAACAAAACACAAACTTCACAGGAAACACTTCAAAGAATCAAAAACTGGGATCTCATATTATTGAAAAGTTTCTGCACTTCAAAAGAAATCACCAACAGAGTGAAAAAAAACCCACAGAGTGGGAAAGAATTTTAGCCAGCAATCTCTCACTCAGTGGATTTATATCCAGAGCATAGAAAGAATTGAAAAACATAAAGTCCCCAAATTCAAAGACCCTCTCCAAAAATGGGCATTAGTGATGAAGATACAGTTCTCAGATGAAGGTATACAAATGGCAAATAAATACATGAAGAAATGTTTACCATCACTGGTCATTCGAGAAATGCAAATTAAAACAACATTGAAATTTCACCTCACTCTACAAAGAATAGCTGCCATCAAGAAATCAACTGATAAAAAATGTTGGCTAGATTATGGGGGAAAAGGAACACTGCTCCACTTTTGGTGTAAGTACACACTGGTGCAACCACTATGGAAATCCATATGGAGAATTTTCAGAAGACTAGGATTGGAAGTTCCATTCAACCCAGATATTCCCCTCCTTGGTATTTTCCCACAAGAACTGAAAAGATCATATCACAGTGATATATGTGCATCCATGTTCATAGCAACACAATATGTAATAGCTAAATTTGGAAACAACCAAGATTCTCATCAACTGCATAGTGGATGAAAAATTTGTGGTACTTTTATACAATGGAATATTACTCAGCTATAAAAAGATCCTGAGGCCTTCATAGGTAAATGGAGACAACTTGAGACTATCCTCATTACTGAAATAAATGTGAAACAGATTTATAAATATCACATTGTGTCTCTAGCATAAAAAGTAGTAAGAACTATAAGAGTAACAAAACACCAAATGTGTAATTGCTATTGAAAAAAGGAAAAGAAAGTACTGTAATGGATATAACTGTATGTATCTTTGAGAGTGTAAAATATATGACCATATTGCTGAATCTTTGTTGGATCATGGAGCAAAACTACTTGCAGTCTGACTGCTTGAATGCCTACAATGTATCCTTTAATTTTGTAACATGAACAACTATATCTAAGATGACGAAATGTAATTTATCAACTACTGATTTCTTAGTGTTTTTTCCCCTTGTTTTTCCTTTGGAATTCTGTATTGTTGCCACCCTTTTTTCTGTTTTGTTTATTTTTTTCTCTTTAAATAAAAAAATGAAAATAAAAAATAAATGGCTAAAAAATGAAAGCATTTATCTTAGAATAAGGCATAAGACAAGGATGTGCATTATCACCACTCCTATTCAACATAGTACTGGAAATACTACCCAGAAAAATTAGACAAGAGTGAGAAATAAAAGGAGTAAGGATAGGAAAAGAGAAAGTTAAATTATTATTTTCAGATAACATGATACTCTACATAGAAGACCCCCAAAACTCTATTGAAAGACTCCCAGATATAATAAATAAATTCAGTAATGTATCTGGATACAAAGTCAACACTCAAAAATGACTAGTATTCTCATACACTAACAACAAAATCACTGAGAAAGAAATAAGAGCAGCCACAACCTTCACAATAGCCTCCAAAAAAAAAAATGAAATACTTAGCAGTTAATCTAATAAAAGAAGTAAAAGACCTATTCAGAGAAAATTATAATACCCTGAAAAAAGAAATTGAAGAGAACCTCAGAAAATAGAAATACATTCCTTGTTCATAGATAGGAAGAATAAATAATGTGAAAATGGCCATTCTCCCAAAATTGTTATACACATTCAATGCAATCCCAATGAAAATACCACTATCATACCTCATAGATCTAGAGAAATCACTCCTAAAATTCATCTGGAACCAGAAGAGACCTAGAATAGCAAAGGCAGTTCTAAGCAACAGAAGCAAGACAGAAGGCATCACAATCCCTGACTTGAAGTTATATTACAAAGCTACTGTGATAAAATCAATATGGTACTGGAATAATAACAGACCTGAAAGTCAATAAAATAGATTAAAAGATTTAACTGAAAATCAATGTAATAGATTAAAAGATATCACTACAACTACATACTCACTCAGCCACCTTATCTTTGATAAAGGGGCCAAACACATTCACAGGAAGAACAATAGTCTCTTTAATAAATGGTGCTGGAAAATTTGGCTCTCCATATTCCGAAAACTAAAATTAGACCCATGCCTATCACCATGTACTAAACTAAAATCTAAATGGGTCTAAGATCTAAATATTAAAACAGAAGCATCAAATATGTTGGAAGAAAAAGTAGGTAAAAATTTTGAAGATATAGGGGTAGGTAGAGAATTCATGAGCAAGAATCTAACCACTTTTGAAATACTTTACAGAATCAATAACTGGAATCACATCATACTAAAGAGTTTCTGCATGTCAAAAGAAATCTCCAGCAGAGTGAAAAGAAAACCCATAAATTGGGAAAAAGAATCTTAGTGTATTGTCCCTCAGACAAAGTACTTCTGCGTAGAACATATAAAGAATTAAAAAATATCAGATTTCTGAAATTCAAAGACCCAATCCAAAAATGGGCATCCGAGATGAACACACAGTTCTCAGATGAAGAAATACAAATGGCAAATAAATGCATGGAAAAATGTTCAATATCATTAGTCATTAGAGAAATGCAAATTAAAACCATACTGAGATTGCATCTCACTCCAGAAAGAATGGCCAGGATCGAGAAAACTACCAACAACAAATGCTGGTGAGGCTGTGGGGAAAAGGAACTCTTCTGCACTGTTGGTGGGAGTATAGACTGGTGCAACCACTGTGGAGTTCAATCTGGAGATTCCTCAAAAAGCTGGGATTGTAAGTCCAATTTGACCCAGCTATTCTACTTCTGGGCATATTCCCAGAAGAACTGAAAACATCTTACCACAGTGATATATGTGCACCCATGTTTATAGCAGCACATTCTGAAATAGCCAGATCTTGGAAATAACCTAAGTGCCCATCAACTGAGGAATGGATAAAAAGATGTATTTTTATACCATGGAGTACTACTCAGCTATAAAGAATGATCACATTGCATATTTATAAATAAATGGCTGCAACTTGAGACCATACTCATAAGTGTAATAAATCAAGCTCCCTTTCTCTTGCTGAATTATGCTCCATTTTACATATAGGCCATATTTTATATGTCCATTCATGTTTCAGTGAATATTTAGATTGTTTCCACACCACAACTACTATGAGCAACGTATCAGTGGACATAAAGGTATAAATATTGCCTTGACATCATGACATATTTCTTTTCTTATAAATACCCAGATGTTTCCCTGATGGATTACATGGAGATTCTATTTTTAATTTTTTTTTGTGGAAACTCAGCACATTTTTCATTCCCACTCAAATGTATCATTTTTCATTCCCACTCAAAGTGCACAAGTTAGTCTGGATTTTCAGTAATATGTGTTACTCATTATCAGACAGTTGTATCTATTGTTTTTATGTAGATATTTTTCATTTTTATGGCTTACATTCTTCTGATGGCAGAGATTACATGTATATCTCCATGAACGTGTATGATGCACATTTCTTTAATTTTTCATTTTTAAAATAATGTTTTATATTAGAAAACTAATAATCCATTGCTTTCTAAAAGTTTAACATAATCTTTTATTACATGCGAAGAGCTTGGAGTGAAATATTCCAAGCCCTGAAAGAAAATAACCTCCAACCCAGAATGATGTACCCTGAAAAACTGTCTTTCAAAATTAATGGAGAGACAAGATACTTCCACGACAAAGAGGAACTGGGGGAGTTTGTGACCGCCAATCCAATCCTGCAAAAAATACTGAAGGACATTCTGGAGAGAGAGAAGAAAATCACCAGGGTTCCAGGAATAACAGAAGAAAGGCCTCAAAGAAAGGGGAAGACAGTGGAATCAAGGAGAAAAGTAAACAAATAACAACAGAAAAATAGCATGGGAGAGATAAGACAGAGAAAATTGGTTATATAACTGTTTTATCTTGACTGATTTTATTTGAATCTGGTATGCTTGAGAGTGTCAAGTCTGAGAGTAGGGGCAACTACTCTGAAGAAGACAGAATTCAATAGGATACCCATTCTGGTTTGATTGTTAACTGCCTTTGAAGTCCTATAATGTCTCCAATGTTTAGATTTTATTTGTAAAGCAATGCTAAGTTTATATTATATTTGACAATACAGACAATTTTATTGAAAATAACAAGAGACACCAGTGACTACCATAGATCACCTAGTGTTGTGTTTTTGTATGTTCTTTTCATCTCATGTTTCTCTAGGAATTTGTATTGCTGACTTGTTTTGATTTGTTTCTCCCTCTAATACAGAAAGGTTAGGTATATGTGTGGAGACTTATACATGTGTAGAACTTCTAAGTAGTTTATGAGAATGGATTATAGTTATTGTAAAGAAGAAAAAAGGAAAAGAGAGTATTCTAAAGGATATAACTGCATGTATGTTTGATTGTGTGGAATTAATAACCATGTTGCTAAAGTTTTAGTTGGATTGATGAGCAAAACTGACTGCAGTCTCACTGTCTGAATGTCCACTTTGTGGATTTTACTTTTGTAACTTGAACAACTGCATCTGACAAGCAATTATGTAATTATCAACTAGTGTTTTTACTGGTTACTATTTTTGGTTTTTTTTCTGTTTTGTTTTGTTTTGTTTTTGGGATTTTGTATTTTTTCTACCCTCTTTCTGTTTCAAAATTTTTTCTTTAAATAAAAAAAATTTTAAAAAGCAAGAGGAGGAAAAGAAAGTGCTTTAAAAGAGATAACTGTATATATATATACTTCAAGTGTGTAGGATTGATAACCATGTTACTAAGTTTTTGTTGAATTGGTGAACAGAACTGTTTGCAGCCTCATTGTTTGAATGTCCACTTTGTATGCTTTGGTTTTGTAACTTGAACAACTATATCCAAGAGGACAATATGTAATGTATCAAATAGTGATTTACTGTTTTTTTTGAAATTCTGTATTGTTTCTACCCTTTTTTCTGTTTTGCTTCCCCCCTCTTTAAATAAAATTTAAAAAAATAGTATCATCAATTTCATATCTTTATAATGTTGAAACATATATATGTACAATTTCTAGAAATTATTAACACATATCATTTGACATAGTGCTAATTGCTAATACATAGTACTTAGCAAGTGTAAGTAGTGATGATGATGATGATGATGATGATTATGTGATGATGTTGATGAAAAAAAACCCATCTTCTATCCTCAGATTTGAACACTGACTGCAATTAATGTAGAGATACTTGATCAAATCACCTTTGAGGATTTTGCCAGAAGTCAAAGGTATTTCTTATGCAAGTTCTTTACTACTTCACTTTTCTAAAAGTTTTTAATTTTAATTATTGTTTCTTCTTAAATAAATTAATATCTAGAGTTCATTGTCCCACCCACACCTGCCTCCAGGGAAGTAGTGATAATGAACTCAAGCTTCTTTCCATTGCTCAGTTGTAGTGGTCTGCAGAGGGGTCACAGAGACACCACACTGCAGCTCAGCAAGCTCCCTACGAACTGGGCATCAGCCCCAGGCAATCCCTTTACCCTCTATAGGGACTTTTGTGCTTGTGAGCTGCATTGAGCTGTTTGACGCATTCTGAGACTGGAAGATGAAGGAAACACCCTTTAGAGTTCCAGCTGTGGGCCATCCCCAAGCCAGGAGCTAATAATGAAGCAATACTCTGAAACAATGCACTTCAGAACTGGTTAAGATTTTGGAGATACACTTTACCAGGTCAGTATAGATCTAACACTATACTCTCAATATTAGTCATTGTTTATATTTCCTTTTTTTATTCTCCTGTTAATTTTTCCCTTTTCCTTTTCGTTAATTGTGTAGTGTTTTCCAATTGACAAAATGGATCATTATCAGCTCCATTTATGAGTTTGTTCCTGATCCTGCTGTGTCCTGAACAAGGCCAGCATTGCTCATATTGAACCAGTTGTAGAGTGAACAACAGGGAAAGCTCCTCAAGTAATAAATCCATATCTAAAATTATGCTTCAAAACATTCCTATCATCTTGCTGTGACACATAACTTAGACAAGGATTAAAATAAAAAATAAAATTATATTTCAGTTCTTTGTGAAGTTTATTAATATTTCTTTGTCATGATTATAATATTATAAAGTGTATTATTTCATACCATGTCATTATGTTGGAAAGGTTTGTTCTTTTTAATGGAAATACTAAATTCTGCTTATGACATTTGGAAAGATTGTTATAATCAATTATAATCCAAATTGAAGCCCTTTCTTATTCATAACATTCCTGTGAGAAATATGTGTTTAATTTTTCATTTTGCTTTATGTATACAACATTAAGTGATTTAAAGGCTCAACTAGCAAATAATTGAGTCAGAAAAAAACATCAAAACCTGAATCAAAGACACAGGATTGTAATTTTGTTGTTGTGCTGATCCTGTGTGATGTAGCTTTGTAGGTCCTCCACTGTGCTCACCTATCCATCAATTCACAAGTGGCAATAAAATTTTTTGTTTACTCATAGTTCCCCATTCCAAAGCCTGCTGACAGGAAATTATTGTTTGTTTATTCCTTGGAATCTGCAATCACTCATTGTTTCTCACCTACAGTGATTTACTTTCACAAAACAACATAAACACTTAAAAGTGACATCTTGTTGAATAAAGAAGTTTGGAAAACTTTCCCACTTTGTGCTTCTGCCCCTAGATTTCTAGTAAAAAATGAACAGTCTTAGGCTGTGACCTCTCTTGAGAAAATCTGAACTCTGGGCTGGACCGTGGCTCAGTGCAAGGCTGCTTTCCCAGAAAGCATGAGGCTCTGGGTTCAATTCCCAGCAGCACAATCACAAGAAGTAAAAGAAGATGACTCTGAAAGTTGGAGAGCACATTTTTCTTTTATATGTAGAAAATGGAAATAGCATCTTCAAAAGAGACAGGAGAGGGATACAGAAGAGAATGTCTAAGAGGCAGAAAGACAGGGAAGGGAAGGTATAATTAGACAGTGAAAATAAGCAAAATGCAGGAGTACAATTATGACAGAATGAAACTCACTATCCTATATAACAAATAAGTACACACAGGACTGGAAAAAAGATAAAGCCTGGGCTTTTTTCTGTCTAACTCTAACTCTGAACATTTGCTTTATAAGTTTCAATTCCAAGATAGCTATAATCAGTTGCTATTTGAAAAATCTGAAGTTTGATCCTTTACTTAACTCTTGAGAGACCTGTGAAAATCTAGTGCACTATGAAATCTGACTATATCTGGAGATTGTTATGAGGCTGATATTTTCTTTACAGGTCAGTTTGACAACATTTAACAGGAACACACAACATAGGGGAAATAAACCCATTATGAGGTAGATTTTATTAATTTTTTTTATTAATGATAATGAAATAGCTTTAAAAGATATGTGGTATATACACATTTATATAGAATTAGATTTATTGCAACTGTTTTCCTGCAAATACTTTACAACTAAATGATTTGAAGACATTGAAATATTGCCATTCCAAAGAGTATTCTATGCACTGTTCACTGGGCTTCTGAATAGACAAATTCACACTACATTTCCTACAGTTAGAAGAGGTTCATAGACCTTTCATATGGAAAGTAGAAAGCTCTCAGAAATAACGATGAGACTAATCAAAGTGTTATGAGTGCATCTTCCTCCTCTTTGCTGGGTTGTCTTACTACCTGTTCACATGTGGTGGTATCAAAGTATACTGTGAATTTCAATTTAAAAAATTTTACACTGAAGGACATATTGTCATTAAGCCCTCTTAACACAATTATCCCCTAGCACCCAACACACTTATCCCATAGTTCTTTGGCACAATCTTTAGCACTTCTGGAAGTCTTATTTCATCAATGTCTTAAGAGTTGTAGGTTACATGGAATGCAGGCTCAGATCAGCATCACTCTGAGTCCTCATTCACTTACTATGTCTGGAAGCTTGGGACACCTGACTCTTCTTCAAAGTCAAAATAACCAAATTAGAAAATGTTTGGAATCAGTTCAGGACATTGAGGCAGCCACAATTGTGCAACTGACCACACTCAGGAAAGAAGATTCCAGAACCAATTCCAAACACGGCCAGAACATTGAGGTCAGTGTCTCCCAGTAAAGCAGAGGATAGGAGGGGATTTGGGGCAATGTGTCTTTTTAATTTACACATGTACCCTGTTTTAATCACACCTAGTGCTTATAAAAATAAACACTTCCTTTCATTATTATTTCTCCATGAGGGACAAAAGATTCCTAACTGCCATCAGTAGATTGCTTCTAGGGTTAGGACACAAGGAACAGTGACCTTCTCTTCCTCCTCTAGGTGGAGGAGACAACTTCATGGACTATAGAAACCAGACCACTGTCGCAGAGTTCATCCTGCTGGGGTTTCAGAATGAGAAGGAGGTGGAGATCCTTTCCTTCTGTCTGTTATTGCTCAGGAACCTGACCGCCCTGGTCGGCAACACCGTGATCGTGCTCTGGGTGGGGTGACCTCCGCCTGCGCTCACCCATGTACTTCTCCATGGCCAACATGTCCTTCCTCGAGGTGACCATCACCTCCACGGTGGTGCCCAAGATGCTGGCTGACACCTTCTCCACCAGCAGGACCATATCCTTCTCGGGGTGTCTCATGCAGTCCTTATTTTACTTCTTGCCGGGCTCCACAGAGCTGGCCGTCATGTCCTTCGACCACTACATGGTCATCTGCCACCCGCTGAGGTACGCGGTCATCATGAGCAGACAGACGTGCTTGCTGCTGCTCCTGGGCTCCTACCTGGGTGCATTTTTGTCCATTTTGGTGCCATCGATCCTACCCACCCCTCTGCCCTTCTGTGGCACTTCTTCTGTGACAGTGCCCCCATGTCCAGGCTGGTCTGCACGGACCCTTGGGCAGCTGAGCTGGCGGATTTCCTGTCCTCAGCTCTGCTGCTGGGCTCCTTGCTGCTGGTGCGTCCTACGCCTGCATCATGAGCACAGTTCTGAGGGTGCCTTCGGCGCAGGGCCGGCAGAAGGCCTTCACCTGTGTGTCGCACATCACAGTGGTCACGCTCTACTACGAGAGCTGCATCTTCATCTATGTGCGGCCCAGGAAGGGCAGCGTGATGGACGGGAACAAGCTCGCCACCGTGCTGAACACGCTTGTGAACCCCACGCTGAACCCCTTCATCTACAGCCTGTGGAATCAGCCGATCTAGGATGCTCTCAGAGCCGCCCTCAGCGAGGGTGTGGACAGCTGGCAGGGTTCAGGTCTGGGTGGTGAGGGCGCTGCACAGGTGATCTCCCCTCATGGAAGAAAGACTTTCATCACAGTCCTCAATAGGGTCCATATTCTCACCTAAAGGAGGTGCCTGGGGGACAGGGTTTTGAGGAGAAGGAAACTCCAAGAGGTCTGTAAGCCCACTCCTGTGTCTATGAGACATGAGTACTTATGGCAGGCAGGTAGATAGACATATGTCAAGTATCCTCTGCTTTTGTGTTCTTCCATGCCTTAAAAAATAAAATCAGTGTGTAATTTCATGACTTGACTTCAAGCCAGGCCATTGTTGGCTTTTTCTCCTAAAACATAGTTTTTCAATTTTATTGCCAACCTTTCGCATTTTTCTTTTTAAAAATCTAATCTTTTTATTTGCTATATGCAGCTTTTTACAATGGAATGATATTAAACATACTCTGAATTCAACTGTTAAATATTGCATATACATTGTTTATTCCACTCCTCATTTATTATGTTTAGGAAATGTGCTTCTATTGTTTGTTGAGTGATGTGCAATTATTGAAAATACACTAAGATATAGCTGAGTAGTACTCCATTGCATAAAAGTACCCCAATTTTTTTTTATCCATTCCTCAGTTGATGGGCACTTAGGTTGTTTCCAAGATCTGGATATTACAAATTGTTCCTCTATAAACATGGGTGCACCTGTATCACTGTGGTAAGATGTTTTCAGTTCCTCTGGGAATATGCCTAGGAGTGGAATAGCTGGGTCATATGGGACTTCCAATTCCATCTTTTTAAGGAATCTCCAGACTGACCTCCACAGTGGTTGCACCAGTCTACACTCCCACCAACAGTGCAGAAGAGTTCCTTTTTCCCCATAACCTCTCCAGCATTTGTTGTTGGTAGTTTTGTTGATCCTGGCCATTTTTTCTGGAGTATGATGATATCTCAGTGTGGGTTTAATTTGCATTTCTCTAATGACTAATGATGTTGGACATTTTTTCATGTATTTATTTGCCATTCATATTTCTTCATCTGAGAACTGTGTGTTCATCTCAGATGCCCATTTTTGGATTGGGTCTTTGAATTTTGGGGGTCTGATTTTTTAATTCTTTATAAGTTCTAGACAGAAGTCCTTTGTCTGAGGGACAGTTCACTAAGATTTTTTTCCCAGTGTGTGGGTTTTCTTTTCACTGTGCTGGTGATTTCTTTCGACATGCAGAAACTCTTTAATAAGACGTGATCCCAGTTATTGATTCTGGGAAGTATTTCCCATGCAGTTTGATTCTTATTCATGAATTCTCTACCTACCTCTACATCTTCAAGATTTTTACCTACTTTGTCTTCCAATAGATTTATCATTCATTGGTTAGAATGATTTTATTTTGTTTTGGCTGATCTTATTATGTGTGATGGTATGAACAGCTACTTTGTAGAAAACAAGACATTATGACAGCCATTGCTGATTCAATATCATCTTGTTTTGAAGTCCTACCATACTTTTGTTCTTGTATTACCATTGGTTCTATCATGTTGTGTTTTATTGGATTTTAATATGTGTGATAGTGTAAACAATTTTTTTATGGAAAATGAGATATTATAGTAGCCATTGTTCATTTTCTGATATTTGGTTCCAAATGCCCTGTAATGCTTTCATTCTCTTGAAAGATTTTATTCTATTTTGTTATGTTTGATATTATTGTGTGTGAAGCTATGCTCAACTATTTCAAAGCAAGAGACATTATAATAGCAACTGTTAATTTCCAATTGTCTTGTTGTGAAGTGCTGTGTTGCTTACATTGTTCTGTTCTGATCTGCTTTTTCTGTCTTTTTTGGTTTTACTCCCCATAAAATAAAAAAAAAATATTATCCACTAATTTTCCTGAGTTCAGGTGTTCATATGCTTCTCCATTACTGTGTTAAATTTTGCCCCACAGTAATTGATTTTATTGCATTATCAGAATAGGTTGCCTCTGTTCATGGTAGAAGTTCTTCTCAAAATATTGCCACATTCAATCTAATAATATTCTGCTGAAATTTTTGGCAACAATTTTCATGAGGGCTTTACTTGATGAAGTATGTCTGCTTGGTATTAAATTAATACTGGCCTCACTATAATGGATCAAAAACAATTCATCTTTTTAGTGTTTAAAATAGTTTAAGTGGGATTGGTATCACTTCCTTCCACTGTTCCATAGAACTGAAACATGAAGCCAGGTGGTCCAGGGATTTCCAGATGGCCAGGTTTGGAACTGAGATTCAGTAATCTTAGTATTAGTTTGTAAAATTTTTTTTCTCATTTGATATTTGCATATTATGTTCCACAATATGTTTGTTGCTTATGTTATTCAATTTGTACATAATTCTTCACAATATCTTAAAACATTTTTAAGAACCCTTGGTATATCTTTGTTTTGATTTCTAATTTTAGTTCAATGAGTTTTATCTCTTTTATTGTACAATAGCTCTGGTGAAATGATTCCCTAATTTGATGATCTCAAGGTACACATTTTTGCTATAGTTGAGTTACACATTTTTGTCTTTTTTAGATCCTCTCTAATCTTTGCTAGTGTACTTCTGCTACAAGCTTTGGCTGTAGGATTCTCTTCTTACTCCAGTATTTCACAGTGTAAATTTAGGTCGTTGACTCACAATATTTTTTATCATCATAATAAATTTTATTATTTATAATTTTTAAAACTTTTTTGTTAATTTATTAATTGATTTATAAAAAGTACAATAGCAGGACTCTGGGGGAAGAGAACAAGAAGTCAATAACAAGCAAGCCCTCTTTGTGAACTAGTGCCATGTGCGGGCATCACCACTAGGGGACATCCAGACCCCAGCCACTCCTGGTGTGTGGCTGGGAAACAAGAACAGCTAAGCATCCCCCCACACTCCTCAGCAACCAGATGATTCAGAGAAACATAGGCTGGGACAATAGCTATTGAGGTGAAATGCAATTTTATGTTCATGGTGTTTGTTGTTTCACTGACTTTGCATGTCTAGAGCCAGTGGTCTGATCATCTACTCAGAGGATAATGGTACACAGTATGGCATCTATGGCAGATCTCCTTCTGAAGATGGTAGCCATCATTAATTCCCTATCATCTTATTTTGAAGTCCTGTATCATTCTCATTGTTTTGTTGCATTGTGTTTTATTCTATTTTGTTTTGTTTGATTTTGTTATATCTGATGACATGAGCAGCTATTTTAAAGATAGGAAGATATATTAAGGTAGCCATTTTGGATTTACTATTGTCATGTTTTGAAGTCCTTTACTGAATTCATTGTTTTGTTTTTATTGGTTCTATTCTGTTCTGTTTTGTTTGATTTTTATGTGTCTGAAGGTATCTATAGCTATTTTGAAGACAACAAGAGGCATGGTAACCACTGTTGATTTTGTACTGTTTTGAAGCCCTGTGTCACTCACTTATACTGGTTTGTTTTAATTGACTGACTTTGTTGTTTTATTTTGCTTGGTTTTATTCTCTTTAAATAAAATAAAAAATTGAAAAAAATGCAATGTCAGTGGGGCATCATGTAATATTCCAGTATGTGCATTTTTTCTAAAATGTTTGAACAAATTTAACAATTTCTAAGTTTTGAAACATTCATCATTCCTCATAAGATCATTCTTGTAGCTTGCTGAAACCTGTAGTACTTTATGACCACAGCTGCCCACTGTCCAAGGCCCCAGGACTCCCCATGCCTGTCCCTGTCACACTCCCAGTGCTCCCCTTCCATCCACCTCCCCTGGCTGTGCCATGCCTCTCAGCCTGTGAGGACTATGATTTACTTTCTGCTGACAGGAGAGTGGCTGTGTTGGACACAGACATGTCCAGCATGCTTATCCTTGTGTTCCTGGTGCATTTCACTAGAGACAATGATGTCAAGCTCAAAGGGCACCTGTGAATGATGGGAAATCATTCTCTCTGTGGGTGGATTGGACACTTCTGTGCCCAGAGGTCGCGTTTCTCACTGCGCACCGGGAGAGCTACACTGAGGCTGCTTCACTCCTGTGGCTTCTGGGAAACTGCACCCCTCACACTCACTCTGCAGATGAGGTCTTCGGACAGCGCTGAATTCCAATTTCTAAAACATGGCTCAAAGCAGCCCTTTAACCATTTAGAATTCCCATCAAAGGACGTTTATTCACACATTTTCATTAATATATGAAGTGCAAGGACTTTTCTTGTCATTTTTTAATTAATTTAATTAGTCACACATTTATTCACTCATCAGACATTTAGATACATATTATGCCAGTCATCTGAATGTGAATGTTTCTAAACACAAAACTTAAAGACTCTCAAAACATATTAAACTGAAAGCATATTAAACATATACAGTATCAGACATTCAGCAAATTTTAAATATACATGTGCAGGTAAACCAAAATAGGCACCTGTAGATGGACCAGCACCAGAAACTGTAGATGGACCAGCATAGGAACCTGTTGATGGACCTTCATAGGAATCTGTAGATGGACCAGCATAGAAACCTGTAGATTGAACAGCATATGAACATGTTGATGTACCAGCATAGGGACCTGTAGATGGAGCAGCACAGGAAACTTTAGATGGACAGCAGAGGAATCTGTAGATATACCAGGATAGGGCACTGTAGTTGGAGCAGCTCAGAAAAATGTACATGGATCTGAATAGGGACCAGTAGATGAACCAGTATAGGAAGCTGTAGATGGACCAGCATAGGAACCTATAGATGAAGCAGAACAGGAACTTGCAGATGGACCAGCACCGGAAAATGTACATGGACCAGCACAACAAACTATACATGGACCAGAACAGGAATCTGTAGATGACCATCACAGGAACCTGTAGATGGATCAGTGTAGGAACCTGTAGGTAGACCAGCCAATGAACCTGTAGATGGACCAGCATACAAAGCTGTACAAGGAGCAGTGTAGGACAGTATGCATGGAGCAGTGTAGAAACCTGCATATAGACCAGCATAGGTACACATAGATGGCCCACAATAGGAAGCTATGCATGGAGCAGAATAGGAATCTGCAGAAGGACCAGCATAGGAACCCATAGATGGATCAGTATAGGAACCTGTAGATGGATCAGCACAAGAACCTGTACATGGACGAGCATAGGAACTGGTAGATGGACCAGTATAGGGACCTGTAGATAGACTGGTACAAGAACTTGTAGATAGACCTGCATAGGGACCAGTAGATGGACCAGCATAGAAATCCATGGAGGGACCAGCATAGGAACCTGTACCTGGAAGAGCACAGGAATCTATTGGTGAACCAGCACAGAAACCTGCAGATGGACCAGAAAAAGAACCTTTCAGTGGAACATCATGGGAAACTGTAGATGGACTAGGATAGGATGCTGTAGATGGACCTGCATAAGAACCTGTAGATAGCACTGCAGAGGAACCTGTAGATAGACCAGGGCAGAAACCTTTAGATGGATCAGCACAGGAATCTATAAAAGGACCAGCACAGGAATCTGTATATGGACCAGCACAGAAAACTATAGATGGACTTGCACAGGCCACTGTAGCTAAACAAGCACAGGAACCTGTAGGTGGACTAGCATAGGAAAGCATAGATGAACAAGCACAGGAATCTATAAAAGGACCACTACAGAAATCTGTAAGTGAAACAGCTGAAGAAACTGTAGGTGGGACAGCACAGGAATCAGTAAATGGAGCAGCACAAGAACCTGTAGATGGACCTACATAGGGACCTGTAGATGGACCAGCTAGGATCCCATAGAGGGACCAGCATAGGAACCAGTAGAGGGAAGAGGACAGGAATCTGTATATGGAATAGCACAGGAATCTGTACAAGGAATTGCACAGTAACCTGTAGATAGACCAGCACAGGAATCTGTAAATGGAACAGCTGAGGGAACTGTAGATGGACCAGCACAGGAATTTTTACATGGACCAAAACAGAAACCTGTAGATGGACTTGCATAGGCAAATGTAGATGGATCAGCATAGGGACCTGAAGATGGATCACCATAGGAACCTGTAAATGGACCAGCACAGGAATCTGTAGATGGAAAAGCATAAGAAACTGTAGACAGACCTACACAGGAAACTCTTGATGGACCTGCATAGGAACCTGTACATGGACCAGCAAAGGAATCTGTAGATGGACCAGAATGTGAAGCTATAGAAGGAGCAGCAAAATATAGATGGAACAGCATAGGAACCTACTGATAGACCAGCACAGGTACACATAGATGGACCACCATAGGAAGCTACACATGGACCAGAATAGGAATCTTTAGATGGACCAGCATCGGAACCCATAGATGGATTAGCATAGGGACTTGTAGATGGGCCATAAGGGGAATCTGTAGATGGACCAGCATAGAGACCTATAGATTGGCCATCACAGGGAGCTCCAGATGGGCCAGCACAGGGATATGTAAATGGAGCAGCACAGGAACCCATAGATGTACCAGCATAGGAAGCTGTAGATGGAATGGCATAAGGACCTGTCAATAGAGCAGCACAGGGCTGTACATGGACCAGCACAGGAACCTGTAGATGGAGCAGCATAGGAATTTGTGGATGGAGCAGCAGTTAACCTGTAGATGGACTTGTATGGAGAACTATAGATAGACCAGCACAGGAACCCAGCAAGAGACCAGCATAGGAACCTATAGTTGGAGCAGGAAAGGAATCTGTAGATAGACTGGCACAGAAACCTATAGATGGACCAGCATAGGTACCTTTAGATGGAACAGCATATGAAACTATGGATGGACCAGCATAGGAAAGTATAGATGGACCAGTATAGGAACCTGTAGATGGATATGCACAGGAATCTGTAAAGAGACCAGCATAGGAACCTGTAGATGAACCAGCACAGGAATCTGTAGATGGATCAGCACAGGAAAGTGTAGATGGACTTTCACAGGCAACTATAGATAGGCCAACACAGGAACCCGTAGGTGGACCAGCACAGGAAACTACTGATGGATGAGCACTGGCATCTGTAAAAGTACCATCACAGGAATCTGTAAATGGAACAGCTGAGAAAACTTCAGATGGACCAGAACAGGAATCTGTAGATAGACCAGCACAAGAACCTGTAAATTCACCAGCATAAGAACCTAAATATGGACCAACACAGGTATCTGTAGATAGGCCAGAACAGCAATCTGTGGATGGATCAGCATAGGAACCTGTAGATCCACCAGCATAGGGCCCTGTAGATGGAGCAGCACAGTTAACTATAGATGGACTTGCACATGAAACTGTTGATGCACCTGCATAGGGACCTGTAGATGGACCATAACAGGAGCCCATGGATGGACTAGCATAGGAACCTGTAGATGGAGCAGCATAGGAATCTGTTAATGGACCAGCACAGAAATCAGTAGATGGACCAACCCAGGAATCTGCAGATGTACCAGCATAGGAATCTGTAGGTGGATCAGCATAGGAACCTGCAGATGGAAAAGCATTGGAAGCTGTACATGGACTGGCATAGGGAACTGTAGATGGAGCAGCCCTGGCAACTGTAGAAGGACCAGTGTTGGAAATTGTAGATGGACAAGCATAGGAACATGTGGATGGAGCAGCACAAGGATCTGTAAATGGACCAGCACAGGAACCTCTAGATGGACCTGTATAGGGACCTATGGATGGACTAGCTAGGAACCCATAGAGGAACCAGCATAGGTACCAGTATGTGGAGGACAGGAATCTGGTCCATGTACAGGAATGTGGGCCAGAGCAGGAATATGTAGATGGAATTGCACAGGAAACTGTAGATGGATTAACGTAGGACCCTGCAGATGGGCCAGCACAGGAACTTGTAAATGCACCAGCATAGGAAGCTATAGATGGAACAGCACCAGAATCTGTAAGAGGTCCAACACAGGAATCTGTTAATGGAAAACTCAGGTAACTAGATGGGCAAACACAGATACCTGTAGATGGACTTGCAAAGGCAATTGTAGATGGACCAGCATAGGGATCTGTATATGGACCAACTCAGGAATATGTAGATGGCCAGCACAGGAACCAGTGCATCGACAAACACAGGCATCTGTAGATGGACCAGCACAGGAATCTGCTGTTGGACAAACAGAAGTTGTAGATGGACCCGGACAGCAATTTGGAAAAAGACCAGCACAGCAATTTGTAAATGGACCAGCACAGGAACCTGTAGATGGATGAGCATAGGAAGCTGTATCTGGACCAGAATAGGAACTTGTAAAAGAACCAGCATAGGAAATTGTAGATGCACTGGCACAGGCAGCTCTATACGGGGCAACACAAGAACCTAGACAGGAGAGGAACCTGCATATGGAACAGGTTAGGAACCTGGAGATGGAGCAGCACCGGGTTCTGTACATGGACCAGTAGAGGAACCTGTAGATGGACCTGCATAGGAATGTGTACATGGACAAGCACAGGAATTCACAGAGAGATCAGCATAGGAACCCATAGGTGGAGCAGGACAGGAATCTGTAGATGGACCAGCACAGGTACCTGTAGATGCACCAACATAGGGACCTGTGGATGGACCATCATAGAAAGCTACTGATGAACCAGTATAGGAAGCTGCAGATGGAACAACATAGGAAGCTGAAGATGTACCAGCAGGGGAACCTGTAGATGGACCAGAATAGGAGCCTGTAGATTTACCAACAGAGGAACCTCTAGATGGACAAACATAGGAACCTGTAGATAGACCAGCAAAAGAACTCATAGATCGACCATCAATGAAACCTGTAGATGGAGCAGCATAGGGAGCTGTAGATGGATCAGCACAGGAATCTTTAGAGGAACCAGCACAGGAACCTGTTTATGGACCAGCATAGGAAGCAATATACGGACCAGTATAAGAACCTGGAGAGGCACCAGTATAGAAACTTGTAGATGGACCAGCATAGGAACATGTAGATGGATCTGCATAGGAATACATACATGGGCCAGCACAGGAACCCATAGAAAGACCAGCATAGGAACCCATAGGTGGAATAGGACAGGAATCTGTAGATGGAGCAACACAGCAATCTGTAGATGGACCAGCATAGAAACCTGTAGATGGATTGCATAGGAACCTTGAGATGGAGCAAAATAGGGAACTGTAGATGGACCATCACTGGAAGCTACAGATTGGACTAGCAGGGGAACCTATAGATGAACCAGCACAGGAGCCTGTAGAATTACCAACAGAGGAAACTCTAGATGGACCTGCATACGATCATGTAGATAGACCAGAAAAGGAACTCATAGATAGACCATCAATGGAACCTGAAGATGCAGAACAATAGGGAGCTGTAGATGGACCAGTACAAGAATATGTAGATGGACCATCACAGGAACCTCTATATGGACCAGCATAGGAAGCTGTAGATGGACCAGTATAACAAAGTGTAGATGGACCAGCATAAAAACCTGTAGATTGACCAGCATAGGAACATGTAGATACACCTGCATAGGTACCTATAGATGGGACAACATGGCATCCTGTGGATGGAGCAACATAGGAACCTGTTGATGGACCTGCACAGGAACCTGTAGATGGACCAGCACAGGAACCTGTAGAAGGACCAGCACAGGAACCTGTAGAAGGACCAGCATAGGAACTGATAGATGGACCAGCATAGAGTCCTCTAGATGAAGCAGCACAATAATCTGGAGATGGAACAGCATACAAGCTTGTATGTGGACCTGAACAGGAACCTGTAGATAGACCAGCATAGGAACCCAGGGATGGACCAAAATAGGAACCAGTATGTGGACCATCATAGGAATCTGAAGATGGACAAGCTTAGGAACCTGTAAATAGACCAGAATAAGAACCTATAGCTGGACTAGCATAGGAAACTATAGCTGGACTGGCATAAGGACCTGTCAATGGAGCAGCACAGTGCACTGTAGATAGATCAGGAGAGGAACCTGTAGATGGACCAGCATAGGCACCTGTAGATGGAGAAACAAAGGGATATGTAGATGGAACAGAATAGGAACCTGTAGATGTACCAGCATAAGAACCTTAGGGGGGTCAGCACAGGAATCTCTAGATGGACCAGCATAGAACCTGTAAATGGAATGGCACAGAGACCTGTAGATGGAGCAGCACAGTTGTCAGTAGATGGACCAGCAGGTGAACCTGTAGATGCACCTCCATAGAGACTTGTAGATCAAGCATAATAGGAAACCATGGATGGACCAGCATAGTAACCTGCAGATGGAGCATCACAGGAATCTGTAGATGTATCAGTACACAAATGTGTACCTGGAACTGCATAGGTACCTGTAGATGGACCAGCATAAGAAACTGTAGATGAACCAGCACAGGAATTTGTAGCTGACCAACACAGAAACCTACAGATGGACCACTGTAGGAACCTATAGATGGAACAGCATAGGAAGCTCTAGATGGTTGAGAATAAGAAGCTGTATGGACCATCATATGAACTTGTAGAAGGACCTACCCAGGCAGCTACAGAGGGACTGGCATAGGAACCTATAGATGGACTAGCACCAGAATCTATAAAAGGACCAGCAAAAGAATTTGTAAGTGGAGCAGTAAAGGAAACTGTAGATGTACCATTACAGGTATCTGTGGATGGACCAGCACAGAAACCTGTAGATGAACTTGCATAGGCAACTGTAAATAGACCAGCATAGGAACCTATAGGGAGACCAGCAAAGGAAGCTGTAGATGGAACAGCCTAGGAATCTGTAGATGGAACAACATAAGAACCTGTTCATGGACCACCACAGAAACCTTTAGATGGACCTGCATAAGAACCTGAAGATGGACCAGTCTAGTGACCTATACATGGACCAGCATAGGAAGCTGTAGATTGACCTGCACAGGAAAATCTATGTGGACCACTATGTTGTAGATGGACCAGCATATAAAAATACAGGTGGACCATCTTAGGAACCCATAGATAGACTAGTACAGGTACATGTAGATTGACCGACATTGGAAGCTGTACATAGACCAGCATAGGAATCTGTAGATGGATGGGCATAGAAACCATAGATGGACCAGCATAGGGACCTGTAGATGGAGCGACAGAGGAATCTGTGGAAGGAGAATCATAGGAACCATAGATAGACCAGTATAGGTACCTATAGGTGGAACATCACAGGAACTTGCAGATGGCCCGGCACAGGAACTTGCAGATGGCCCGGCACAGGAACCTGTATGTAGATCAGCATAAGGAACTATAAATGGAGCAGCACAGATATCTATTGATGGACAAGCACATGAACATGTAGATCCACCTGCATAGGGATCTGTAGAGGGACCATCATAACAACCCATGGATGAACCAGCATAGGAACCTGTAGACAGAGCAGCACTGAAATCTGTAGATGGATCAGCATAGTAAGCTGTAGATTGAACAGCACAGGGACATGTAGATGAACCAGACAGGAACCTGTAGATGGACCAGCATAGAAAGCTGAAGATGGAGCAGTACAGGAATCTGTAGATAGATCAGCACAGGAACCTGTAGATGGACTTGTACAGGAAAATTGTAGATGGACTGGCATAGGGACCTGTAGATGGACCAGCATAGTAACCTGTAAATGGACCAGCAAAGGAATCTGGAGATGGACCAGCAGAGGAACACCTAGATGGAACATCACAGGAATGTGAATGCACCAGCATAAAGAAGCTTTAGCTGTACTAGCAAAGGAATATGTAAAAGGACAAGCACAGGAATCTGTAAATGGAACAGCATAGGAACTTGTAGGTGAATCAGCACAGGAACCTGTTCATAGACCAGCACAGGAACCTATAAATGGACCAGCAAAGGAACCTGTAGGTGGACGGGCATAGGGACCTTTAGATGGACCTGCACCTGAAACTATAGATGACCCTGCATAGGGAACTGTAGATGGACCATCATAGCAAGCCACGGATGGACCAGCATAGAAACCTGTAGATGGAGCAGCACAGGAAACTGAAGATGGACAAGCATAGGATTCTGTAGAAGGAACAGCATGGGAATCTATAAATGAAGCAGCACAGGAATGTGTAGATGGAACAGCATGGGTACTGATAGATGGACCTGCATAAGAACCTGTAGATGGACCTGCATAGGAACCAGTAGATGGACCTGCATTCAGAGCTGTAGATGGACCAGCATAGGAATCTCTAGATGGACCTGCATAGGAACGTGTAGATGGACCAGCATAGGAACCTGTAGATGAAGCAGTACATAGGAACCTGTACCTGGAACAGCATAGGAACATGTAGATGGAATAGAATAAGATGCTGTAGATGGACTGGCATGAGGACCCATACATAGAGCAGCACAGGGAACTATAGGTGGACCAGGAGAAGAACCTGTACATGGACCAGCAATGGAACCTATAGAAGGAGCAGCACAAGGATTTGTAGATGGACATACATAGGGACCTGTTAATGGACCAGCACAGGAACCCATAGAGGGACCAGCATAGGAACCTATATGTTGATCAGGACAGGAATCTTACATGAATGAGTACAGGAATCTGTAGATGGACTTTCATAGGAAAATGTAGACTGTCCAACATAGGAACATGTACATCGACCCATACAGGAATTTCTAGATGGACCAGCAGATAAACCTGTACTTAGAACACCATAGGAACCTATAGATGGAACAGCATAGGAATCTGTAGAAGGACCTGAATAGGAACCTATATGGAGCAGCATATGAACCTGTAGATGGTACTGCAGAGGAACCTGTAGATGGACCATTGTAGGAACCTATAGATGGACCAGCAAAGTAATCTGTATAAGTACCAGCACAGGAATATATAAATGGACCAACATAGGGACCTGTATATGCACCAGTACAAATATCTGTAAATCGACCAGCACAGAAACCTGTAGATGCACTTGCACAGGAAACTGTACATGGACCAGCATAGGAACCTGTAGATCAAACAGCACTGGAACCTATAGATGGAGCAGCTAAGGGGCCTGTAGATGGACCAACTTAGGAACTGGTAGATGGAACTTCATAGGGACCTTTATATGGAAGAGCACAGGAATCTGTAGATGGACCAGCATAGGAAATGGTAGATGGACTGGCATAAGAATGTCTATTTGAAGCAGCACAGTAATCTGTAGATAGACCAGCACATAATCTTGTAGATGGACCTACAAAGGGACCTGTAGATAGAACAGCATAGGAACCCATGGATGGACCAGCATAGAAAACTGTAAATGGGCTAGAACAGGAATCTATAGATAGGCCAGCACAGTAATGTGTACAAGGACCTTTATAGCACTTGTAGATAGATCAGCACAGGAATCTGTGGATAGAAAAGCACAGGAATCTGTAGATGGCCCAGCATAAGAACCTATAGATGGACCATCATAGGAACCTGTAGATGGACCATCATAGGAAGCTGTAGATGGGCCAGCATAGGAAGCTGTAGATGGGCCGGCATAGGAAGCTGTAGATGGGCCAGCATAGGAAGCTGTAGATGGGCTGGCATAGGAAGCTGTAGATGGATGAGCATAGGAAGCCATAGATCAAACAGCATTGGAACCTGTAGATGCAGCAGCATAGAGACCTGTCAATGACCAGCACAAGGATGTTAAGATGGACCAGCACAAGAACCTGGAGATGGCTGAGCTTAGGAACCTGTAGATGGACCAGGATAGAAACCTGTAGATGGACCAGCATAGGATGCTGTAGATGGACCAGCATAAGGACTTGTAGGTTAAGAAGCCTGTTAAGCCAGGTTAAGAGACCTGTAGATGGACAAGGAGAAGAATCTGTAGATGCACCAGCATAGGAACCTGTAGATGAAGCTGCACAGGGATCTGTAGATGGACGAGCAGAGCAACCTGTAAATGAAGCTTCATAGGGAGCTGTAGATGGGCCAGTACAGGAATCTGTGGAGGGACCAGCATAGGAACCTATAGGTGGAACATGACAGGAATCTGTAGAGGGACCAGCACCACAATCTGTAGAATGACCTTCATTGGAAACATGGACCAACATAGGAACCTGTGTATGGAACAGCACAGGAATCTGTATAGGGACCAGCATAGAAACTTGAATAGGAAGCTGTAGTTTGACCAGCATAGGAAGCTGTATGGACCGGCATAGGAACCTGTAGATGGATCAGCACAGGAAGCTGTGGCTGGACCAACATCAGAACCTGTAGATGTACCATTGCTGCAAACTGTAGACGTACCAGCACAGGAGCCTGTAGATGGACCTGCATAGGAACCTGTAGATGGACCATCATAGAAACCTGTAGATGGACCAGCATAGGACACTGTAGATGGACTGGCATGAAGACTTGTAGGGTAAGCAGCACAGAGAACTGTAGATGGACAAGGAGAAGAACCTGTAGGTGGTCCAGCATAGGAACCTGTAGATGGAGCAGCAAGCACAGGGATCTGTAGATGGATGAGCACAGGAAGTATAAATGACCTGTGTAGGGACCTGTAGATGGACCAGAACATGAATCCATAGAGGGACCAGTACAGGAACCTGTAGGTGGAGCAGGAATAGAATCTGTAGATATACCAGCACCACAATCTATAGATGGACCTGCATAGGAAACTGTAAAACAACCAACATAAAAACCTGTAAATGGACCAGCATAGGAATCTGTAGATGGACCAGAATAGAAAACTGTAAATGGACGAGCATAGGAACCTATAAATGGATCAGCACAGGAAGCTGTATGGACTGGCATAGGAACCTGTAGATGGACATACACTGTAAGCTAAATATGGACCAGCTTAATAGCTTGTACATGGACCAGCACAACAATCTGTAAAAGGACCAGGACAGAAATCTGTAAATGGAACAGCATAGGAACCTGCAGATGGACTAGCACAGGTACCTTTAGATGGACCATCACAGGAACCTTTAGATGGACTTGAACAGGCAACTGTAGATGTACCAGCATAGGAACCTGAAGATGGAAGAGCACAGGAACCTGTAGATGAACAAGAATAAAGAACTGGAGATGGACCAGCATCAGAATTTGTAGATGGACCATCACAGGAACCTGTAGATTTACCAGTGCAGAAACCTGCCCGTGGATCTGCATAGGAATCTGAAGATGGACCAGCACAGGGATCTGTGGATGAACCAGCATAGAAACATGTAGATGGGCCATTGCAGGAATCTGTAGCTGGACCATCACAGAAATCTTTAGATGGACTTGCACAAGCAACTGTACATGGGCCAGCAAAAAGACCTGTAGGTGGACTAAAATAGGAACCTTTAGATATATCAGCACAGGAACCTCTAGATAGATCAGCATAGGAATCTGTAGATGAAACAGCACAGGAATCTGTAGATGGAACAACATAGAAACCTTTAAATGGACCTGCATAGGGAACCTATAGATGGACCTGAATAGGAAACTATAGCTGGACCAGTATAGGGACCTGTAGATGCACCAGCATAGGGATCTGGAGATGGGCAAGCATAGGAAACAGTACATGGACCAGCAGAGGAATTTGTAGATGGACAATCATAGGAACCTGTAGATTTACCAGCACAGAAATCTGTACAAGGACCTGCATAGGAATCTGTAGATGGATCAGTACAGGGACCTCTAGATGGACCAGCATAGGAAAGTGTAGGTGGACCATCACAGAAAACTTTAGAAGGACTTGCACAGGCAACTGTACAGGGACCAGCATAGAGACCTGTAGATGGATCAGAATAGGAACCTGTAGATGGAACAGCATAGGAATCTGTATATGGACCTAAATAGGAACCTGTGGATGGACCTTCATAGGAAACTTTAGATGGACCAGAATAGTGACTTGTAGATGGACCAGAATAGGGACCTGTAGATGGACAAGCATGGGAAGCTGTAGATGAGACAGCATAGGAACATGTATATGGACCTCCATAGGAGCCTGTAGATGGACCAGGATAGGAAACTGTATATGGACCAGCGCAGGATACTGTAGATGGACCAACATAGGAAAGTATAAATGGACCAGCGTAGAAAACTGTAGATGGACAAGCATTAGAAACTCTGGATGGAAAAGCAAAGGAACTGGTAGATAGACTGGCATAGGGATGTGTAGAAGGACCAGCACAGTAATGTGGAGATGCACCAGCACATGAACTGTTTGATGGACCTCTATAGGGACCTGTAGTTGAACTTGCATAGAAATCCATGGGTGGACCAGCATAGGAAGCTATAGATGGACCTGTATGAGGATCTGTAGATGAAGCAGCACAGGGACCTGTAAATGGACCTGCATAGGAACCTGTGGATGGACCAGCACAGGGATCAGTAGACCGATCAGCATAGGAACCTATAGGGGGAGCATGACAGGACTCTATTTGGACCAGCACTGCAATCTGTAGGTGGACCTGGATAGGAAACTATAGATGGACCAAGGTAGTATCCTGTACATGGGCTAGCACATGACTCTGTAGATGGACAAGCATGGGAACCTGCAGATGGACCAGCCTAGGAACATGTAAATGTTCCAACATAGGAAGCTGTATGGATGGGCATAGGAACCTGTAGATTGACCTATACAGGAAACTGTAGATGGACCAGAATAGTAACTGGCAGATGGACCAGAACAGAAATCTGTAAAAGGACCAGCAATGTAATCTGTAAATGGACCAGCATAGGAATCTGTAGATGGACCAGCACAGGAATCTGTAGATGGACCAGCACAGGAATCTGTAGATGGACCAACACAGGAACCTCTACATGGACTTGCACAGCTAACTGTAAATGGACCAGAATAGGAAAATGTAGATGGACAAGCATATGAAGCTGTAGATGGACCATCACAAGAACCTATAGATCAACCTGCATAGAAAACTGCAGATGAACCAGCAGCAGAATCCTTAGATGGACCAGCATAGGAACCTATAGTTTTATCAGCACAAAAACATGTACATGTTCCTTCACAGGAATCTGTAGATGGACCAGAATAGCAACCTGTAGATGGAACCACATAGGAACCTGTAGATAGGCCAGCACAGGAATCTGTATATAGACAAGCACAGAAACTGTAGATGGACTTTCACAGGCAAGTATAGATGGAACAGCATAGGGACCTGTAAATGGACTGGAATAGGAACCTGTAGATGGACTAGAACAGAAACCTGTAGATGGACCAACAAAAGACACTGTACATGGACCAGCAGAGGAATCTGGAGATGGAACAGCACAGGAAACTTTAGATGGATCTGCCTAGGAACATGTAGATGGACCTGCATATGAAACCTTAGATGGACCAGCATAGTGACCTGTAGATGGACCAGCATAGGAAGCTGTAGATATCCTATCATAGAAACCTGTATATGGACCAGAACAGGAACCTGTAGATAGACCAGAATAGGAAAGTGTAGATGGTCCAGCATAGGAACCTGGAATTGGACCAGCATAGGAAACTGTAAATGGTACACAATACAAACTTGTAGATGGACCAGCATAGGAAGCTGTATATGAACCATCAAAGAAAACTGTAGATGGACCAGCATGGGAACCTGTATAGGGCCAAGCACAGGAAGCTGTAGATGGACCCACATAGGAGACTGTAGATGGTCCAGCATAGGAATATGTGGATGGACCAGCATAGGAAGCTTTATATAGACCAGAATAGGAACTTGTAGATGTACCAACATAGGAAACTGTAGATAGATCAGCATGGGAATCTGTAGATGGACAACCATAGGAACCTGTAGATGGAGCAGCACAGGAACTTGTAGATGGGCCTGCATAGTAACCTATAAGTGGACCAAAATAGGGACATGTAGATGGACCAGCATAGGAAACTGTAGATGGGCCAGCATAGGAACAGGTAGATGGACCAGTAATGGAACCTGTGGATGGAACATTATAGGGACCTGTACATGGACCTGCACAGGAAACTTTAGATGGACTAGCAGAGAATCCTGTAGATGGACCAGTATAGGTACCTGTAAGTGGACTAGCATAGTTATCTGTAGAAAGACTCCCACAGGAACCTGTAGATTGTTGAGCATAGGAACATGTAGATGGACCAGCATAGGAAGCTGCATATGGACCAGCATAGGGACCTGTAGATGGATCAGCATAGCAAACTATAGATTATCCAACATAGGAACCTGTAGATGGTCCAGCATAGGAAGCTGTATATGGACTAGCATAGGAAGTTGTAGATGTACCAACATAGGAAACTGTAGATGGTCCAGCAGGGAATCTGTAGATAGATGAGCATAGGAACCTGTAGATGGATCTGCATAATAACCTGTAGGGGGACTAAAATAGTGACATATAGATGGACCAGCATAGGAAATTGTAGATGTACCTGCACAGGAACTGGTAGATTGACCCACGTGGAACCTGTAGATGGAATATTATAGAGACCTGTAGATGGACCTGCATAGGAATCTTTAGATGGACTAACAGAGAAACCTGTAGATGGACCAGTATGGGAAATACTAGATAGGCAAGCATGGAAATCTATAGATGGACCAGCATAGGAACCTGTACATGGACAAGCACAGGAATCTGTGGATGGAACAGCACTGAAACCTGTACATGGAAGAGCATAGGAACCCTTAGATGGACTTGCATAGGAACCTGTAGATGGACCAATATAGGAATCTGTAGATGAATCAGCAGACAAAGCTGTAGATGGACCCACATAGGAAGGTGCAGATGGGCCATCATAGGAACCTACATATGGACCAGCAAAGTAACCTGTAGATGCACCATCACTGGAACCTGTAGTTGGGCCACACAGGAGCCTATAGATAGAGCAGTATAGGAAACTGTAGGTGGACCAGCATAGGAAGTGGTAGATTGACCAGTAATGGAACCAGTAGATGGAGCAATATAGGGACCTGTAGGTAGACCAGCGCAGGAATCTTAAGATCAACCAGCAGAGAAACCTGTAAATGGACCAGCCTGGGAAGCTGCCAATGGACCAGCATAGAAACCTGTAGGTGGATCAGCGTAGGAATCTGCATATGGACCTGCATAGGAAATTTTAGATGGACCTGCATAGGGAGCTGTAGATGGACCAGCACAGGAAGCTTTAGATGGACTGGCACAAGAACCTGTAGATTGCCCAGCATAGGAATCTGTAGATGGACCAGCACAGGAAGCTGAAGATGGACCATCAGGGGAACTTGTACATGGACCAGCATAGAAACCTATAGATGGATCATGTTGGAACTTTGGGTGCTGGAGAACAGGCGGCCTACTGGCCACCCTGGTAAGCAGCTGGGGGCCTAGCAAGTCGCCGGTGCACCAGGGCGGGAAGGAACAGTGATTCCCGAACTCTGCATCATGTTGGAACTTTGGGTGCTGGAGAACAGGCAGCCTATTCGCCGCCCTGGTGAGCAGCTGGTGGCCTGGCAAACCACTGGCACACCAGGGCGAGAACTATCAGTGACTCCTAAGCTCTGTATCATGTTGGAACTTTGGGCGCTGGGAGAACAGGCGGACTACTGGCCGCCCTGGTAAGCAGCTGGGGCCCTGCCGGTGCGCGGGCTAAGAATCAGACATTGATCCCACCCCACCCCCCATCCCAGTTAGCAAGTAAGCCCCATTGTTCTGAATATCATCTTGGAGGATGAATGTATACAGCATGGCAAATAAGGGGGATTTCCTTCTACCATCTCTTTGAAGGCAAATTTTTTTTATAACTGTTTTGCTCAGTTTTGATTAATAGTACTGCTTTATTCAATATTCTATTTTTAAAAGTTATATATTTCCTTCCATTTTCCTCTACTTGATTCAAAGAACAGCTAAAGGGAACAAAATGGGCTGTACTTTTGAGCCCACTGCTTGTGTCCTGGTGACCTGTTCTGCTGTTCTGTGGTAGTTTTATTGCAGTGCGGTGGCATGGGTTTGTTCTGTCTTGTTCTGCTGTATTTTGCTACCTTCAAAAAAATCTTTTAAAAAGTAGATTAGAAAGTAACAAAATACCTCCAAAAATCTCCCAACTCCACCAAAGCTAATCCATGGATCATGGATGAGGAGAAACTCAAAAACAATGCAACGGAATTATATAAGGTGACTAAAAGTATATAACAACAAAACAGGTCAGTAAGGTACTGAGCAACCTGAAACAGGATATAACTAAGCAGATAATGGACTTTAAAAGTAAAAAGAAGAAAAGAAAGTGCTCTAGAGGATATGGTTGCATGTATGTTTGAGTGTGTAAGAGTGATAACCATGTTGCTAAGTTGTTACTGGATCATTTAACTTCTTTGCAGTCTCACTGTTTGAATGTACACTTTGTATTCTTTATTTTTGTAACTTTAACAACTAGGTCTAAGAAGACAATATGTAATTTATCAACTAGTGATTTCTTACTTCTTTTTTTTCTGAAATTCTGTATTGTTTCTACCCGTTTCTGTTTTTCTTTTTTTTTTCTCTTTAATTAAAATTAAAAAAAAATAAAAGCATAAAGAGCCATTGTCTGGTAAAAAAAAAAAAAGAAACCTGTTGATGGACCAGCATAGGAAACTGTAGATGGACCAGCATAGGAACCTGTATGGGGATCATCAAAGGAACCTGTATGTGGACCAGCATATGAACCTGTACATAGACCTGCATAGGAACTTCTAGATGGACCTGCATAGGACTCTGTAGATAGTCCAGCACAGAAACCTCTTGATGCACCAGCATAGGAACCTTTAGATGGATCAGTATAGGAACCTGTAGATGGAGTAGCATAGGATGCTGTAGATGGACCAGCATAGGGACCTGTAGATGGACCAGCATAGGAATCTGTAGTGAGTGACAGGTAGCCATAGTTACCTAAGGGGAAGCTGATCACAAATATTGAAGTCAGTCCTGGAAGGTGAGTAGTGAATCTCACTTTATCAGGAAAACACGTCTGTAGGACAGATGGGAAAAAGAAAATTCGTAACCAAAAACAAGAGAAAGTTGCTCATAGGCCATGAAAGCGTTTTCATTGCAAATTAGCATTGTAAGGCATAATTGACTAAGTTTAGAAATAATGCTTTTAAAAATATTTTTATTTTGGAAATTAAGATCCTTTATATACATGCCAGAAAGGTAAAATTATGAGTAGTATATGAGAAATTAAGGGCACTATCCCAAGGACAGAAAAAATACATAAAAACACTCTTTTGAGAAAACGTTCTAAGAACAAGAAGCCAGTGCCAGGGTTCAGGGCACGCACCGAGCTTCACAGGAGCGAGCATGGAATTGATTCTGACCTGCACACTGCCCTCGCCCCTCAGCATTCTCACACCTAGAGCTTTGGCCCGCACAGCTTCCTGGAATCTGATCTGTCATCTCAGTCCCCCAAGCCAGTGCAAGCACTTGGGATATTTCCCTTTCCAACTTCATAAAATCCCTCCTCTTCTCTATCTTTTATTTTGTTCTTTAAATTATTTGTACTGGCAGCCAGATCACCACTCTGGTAAGTGGCTGTGGCCTGGCAAGCCGCCGCCGTCCCAGAGTGAAAACCATCAGCGTTTCCTGAGCTCCAGACCATGTTGGAACTTGGGGCGCTGGGAAAACAAGTAGCCAGCTCACTGCTCTGGTAAGCAGCTGTGAGCCTTCCAGAACACGAGCTAGAATGAAACATCCATCCCTCCTCCCAACCCCATTAGCAAGTGGGAGCCAGTGATCTGAGTATCTCTTGGGAGGATCATCATATGCAATACAGCAAATAAGGGAGATTTCCTTCCACCCTCTTTGAAGGCAAATATCTTTATCACTGTTTTGCTCTATTCTGATTAATGGTATTGCTCTATTTAATATTCTGTTTCTATAAGTTCAGTATTTTCTTCCATTTCACTGTACCTGATTGAAAGAACAATTATTGTGAAGGAAATGAGATATGTTATTGTACACATTACTGTTATCCTGGTAACCTGCTGTGAAGTTTTGTACCAATTTCACTACACTGTTTCAAATGGCTTTGTTCTGTCTTGTTCTGATGTATTTTACTACCTTCAAAATAATAATAATAATAATAATAATAATAATAATTTTTAAAAAGAGAGATAACAAAATACCTCCAAAAACTCCCAACTCTCCCAAAGCTGATCCTTGGGGAATGGATGAGGAGAAACTCAAAAACAAAGCAACAGAATTATATAAGATGATTAAAAAGTAAATTATAATAACAAAACAGATCAGTAAGGTACTGAGAAAGCTGAAACATGATATAACTAAACAGATAATGGATTTAAAAAGCAAAAGGAGGAAAAGAAAGTGCTCTAAAGGATATAACTGCATGCATGTTTAAGTGTGTAGGATTGATAACTATGTTGCTGGCTTTTTGTTGGATTGTTGAACAGAGCTGTTAGCAGCCTTAATGTTTGAATGTCCACTTAGGATTGGTCTGTTTCTATCTTTAGTAGTCTGGTCTGGGCACTTAGGTATTTGTCACAGCAGGAAGTTTAGTTTTGAGGAAATTCTCCCATCCAGCTCTCCTGCATCACCACGGTCAGGAGTGTTTGAAGATTCTTAGCAAGGACCGCTAATCCTACTGATGTCTGAGAGAATGACCTGCAGTGATGTGGAAACATTGTCGGAGTGGTCAGTCATAACTCCTCGTGGGTTGAAGGAAGTACTACTGTGAGACAGACAGTTTCTTTTCAGTGGATGTGGGAGTAGGGGCAGTCCTTCCCAGGCCATGAACTGACTCCAAAGTTCATGTACAGTAAGAGGTTTACAGTGTCACCATGCACCCTGCTGGCTGTCAAGGCCCGGTGCTGTTCCTTGTTGATGTAATCTTGGGTAAACCTGAAGACAGTGAAGAAACCATGGGAACCAGCAAGTGTGCAGATGGGGAAACCCCTGAACTCACTGTCCCCTCTTGCTCACTGAAGTTCTGTGGAAATGGTCATGTGTCTCAACTGTGTTCCTAGCCAGGCACAGCTGAGAAGCGTGGGGAATAACTGGCTTAGGTACACTGTTTAGGAGTGTGCTCACATTGGGCAACAGACTTCTTGGGGCTTTTTCTCTTTGCAGTTCAGGAACTCTACTCCACCCTAGTCCTTAGTAACTAGGATTTTACTTTCTGGTTTTGTTGGACTAATTTAGATACCTCATATATGTGGAATCATGCAGTCCTTTCTGTGGTTGGCTTATTTCTCTTAGAATAATGCTCAGGTTCATTCATGTTGTAGTATAGAACAGAATTTTGTTTTTTACAAAGGCTGAATGATAGTGTGGTGTGTGTGTTACACATTTTCTTTGTCCATTTATCCTTTCCTGGGTATAGGTTGCTTCTTTCCTTTTGCACTTATGAAAATACCACAGTGAACATGTATAAATGATGATTTCTTCTGTATCTTGTGTTTGATACTTTTTGGATATACACCCATTAGTGAGGTTGCTAGATCATATGGTAATTCTATTTTAAATGTTTTGAGATTGGGGATGTGGTTAGTGGTGTCCTGAATGTGATTCCCAGCATGGAAAAGAAAATAAAAATTCCTTGAGCATCCTGAAGAGCTTTATTAACCAGTATTGGAAGTATTTGCTCAGAGCAGAGTTTGGGGCCATTGAGAGAGTCAGATGATAGCCTAGAGCCAAGGTTTTGGTGGTGGAAATCTGTAGAATTTGTGAAGCTATGGGAAGTTTGAGCTTGGTTTACAGAAGTTTGAGCGGTGATCCTCACAGGTAGACAGATGAAGGCTTAATTTTGAGATAGACAAAATCAGACTCTAAAAATTAAAAAAGAAAAAATTTATTAGCTGAACTCAGTGGCAGCACTATTCCAAGGACTGGTCAGGATGGAGTGTGTGCCGAGCCAGTGGCTGCCGGGATATATAACAGTGAACTAAGAGAGAGGGGTTAGGGTCTCAGAATTAGCATGTCACCATATAGGGAGGTGTGGCAATACAATACATTGCAAGAGGATGGGTCGAGATGTCAGAAATGAGGCTGTGCATGGTTTACAGAAATGAGGCATGGTTTACAGAAATTACCATGAAATTATAACTTATACAGCAATTATAGGAAACTTAACAAAAGGATGGCACAACTTACTTGCATAGTTATATCAGCTCAAAACAGCTTACAATAAATCTAGTGGTGAAAGGTGAAGGCATAAGCCTTGATTTTTAAAGATGGGTGTTCTCTTTCTCCACAAGCATTCTTTGAAAACTTCCTGTCTGTTTTTTCTATCTCAGGTCAGGTTTCTGCCCTTTACCTTATCAACTAAGCTCATTTATGGCCTCACAGTGTCTTTAGGGGATTGAGGGTGTGATGATGGGCCTGGGAGAAAACCCAGACAAGGCTAGGAATGTAAACAAGCTGGGAGTAAAGAGAGGGAGGACAGATGTGGTAACCTCGGGGCACTTCCTGTCCTGGAGTTGCAGTCTTGTTGAGAGTATGATGTTGGAAACTATGATCTTCAAGCTCCTTCTTAGCTATTTTATTTCTTCTGTTTTACCTCATCCTCCCTCCATAGCCCCAAATTTTGATCTCATCTTAAGGTATGCAGGGGAACTGAAGGCCCACCTTTTTATCCCTGCTTCAGGGGGGGGGGGCTCTGGGAGGCTGACCCTGCTTAGCCCAGTGATCAAGTCTCCTGCTGAGAGGCCTAAAGCACTGGAAGAATCTTGTTGATTGATGAAGGATCATAGCCAAAGCTGATGCTGGTACCTTATTTACTTCCTGGCTGGCTTGCCAGAGGGGATGTCACAGAGGGGTCTGAGGAGGGTCCTGAGAGTGGGGATGGAAGGCAATTAGGTCACCAACTTCAGCCCCAGAAAAAGAGCTTTCAGAATGCATCAGTGGCTGGGCACGGTGGCACATGCCTCTAAGCCCAGCACTTGGGAGGCTGAGGCAGGAGGATTGCCCAAAACCAAACAGTGCATCGGTGAGTTGCATAAAGAGGTTTATTAGGCAGAACTGCAGGGACACATTCACAACAGAGGGCCCTGGAGAGACAGAGGCACTTGGCTGGGCGTGGCAGTGCACGGCTAATTCCAGCATTCCGGAGACTGAGCCAAGAGGAGCGCCACAAGGCAGAGGCCAGCCTGGAGTACGCAGTGAGCTTAAGTCCAGCCTGAACGACAGGGAGCCCTGTCCTTCTTTTGAGGGACTGCAATTCTGCTTCCGTAGCAGCCGCACCACTCTCCTCCCGTCAGTGGTACAGGAGGGCTCTCATTTCCTCACATCCTCACTGCATTTGTTCTTTTCAGTTCTTCGGACAGCGGCTTTCCTCGTGGATGTGAGCGATGCTGCACTGCAGCTCTGACCTGCGTTTTCCCGGTGATCAGAGCAGCTGAGTGTCCTTTCCTCAGCTCGCTGGACATTTATAGCTCAGAGGAAGGTCCCCCTCAGTTTTCTGCTTGTTTCAGTCAATTTGTTACTGAATTGTAGGAGTTCTTCATATAATCTACTAGTAACTTAAAACCTCAGTTACATGGTTTGTAAATATTTTCTTCTGCTCTGTGGATCGCCTTTTCACCCTATGTGCTGGTTCTTTTGCTGTGTTCATTTTTATCTGAAGCAGCCTCACTTGTTTACTTTTGCATTCATTACCTTTGCTGTTGGGCTTACATCTAAAAAACCATTGCCAAACCCCATGACACCAGTACTTGTCTCTGTTTTCTTCTGGGGTTGTGTAAGGTTTGAGTATTATGTTTCAGGAGTCAGTCTGTTTCACATTAGTTTCCATGTGTGGGATGGGGAAGGGTCCAACTCCATCTTTTCAGAAGTGAGTTTCCCCCACACCTGTCACCTCACAGAGCTGCTGCCTGCTGTCCTGGGTGAGGCATCTGCTGTCCCAGCTACCCTCCCTCCTCCAGGGACTCAGGTCTGTGCGTTTGTGTAGTGCAGAACATGGTGTCAGGGTTCATTGCTGTCCAGCCTGGCAGGGAGGCACAGGGTGAGACAGGAACATGGCTGCAGCACTGGAGGGTTTGGATTTCTCCACAGGCAAGAAGAGAGCCCAGAAAGTGTATGTACAGTGAGATGAAGGCATGCTAGAGTCTTTAGCTAGGCATCGAGATGGCAGTCCTGCCCTGAGCGACTGCTGCCTCAATTCATTTGCCTGCTCACACTCACCAGGGCAGCTCTACTCCACGTGGACTGAGAGGGTGGTGTGTGACCCATGTTGCTGTCTCTCCTGTAAGGTGGGGTAGTAGCCTCACTCAAGCCCTTCTGGTGCTGCCTCTGAGGAGGGTGGAGGGACTCTTCCTTTACCTCCAGTGTTACTGGTGCCCCCTGGGCTGTGAGCGCATAGCCAGTATGGAGAGAATGCCAGCCAAACTCTGCTCACTGTGTGCGCACCTTGCCTTTGCTTATCTAGTGACCCCTGGTTCCAAACAGAGCAGGAGGAAATCCAGGGCATGGCCAGTTGAGATGCTGAACCTCGGGAGAGTATGCTGGCTTAATGAAATCCCGATACTCAACTAACTTGAGTCTCCAGACAAAACAGCACTTCATCGGAAAGCAAAAATAAACAGTGGTGCGTTGCACACACTGTTCTCTGGTCTGGACGGGGCTGAGCAGCCAGGGCTGGTCCCAGCACTTCCCATTCACACTCACAGCGACAGCTGCATGGAGCTCCTGGTCCCTGTGCACACAGGGTGTCCACTGCCAGGAGCCTGGTGCATCTGTACCCCTGGATTCTCTTTCTTCAGGCCAAATTAAACCATCCTGAAGTCTTAGATAATGGACACTTCTTCCAGGAAGACTGGCCTGAACTGCAGTGTCAGGATACCTGCCTGTCTTCATTGCTTTTCCTTTCCTGATTACACCTCCATGTCACCCTCCTGCACTGGAGAAGTGACCTGCGTATGTGTTCACATCACTCGCCTCAGAAATTGCCTGACCCTTGGTTATGTAGGGTTCCCTCTCTGAAGGTGAGAAAACATACCCACTTTGCAGTTTTCCAAAGTTCCTTAGGTATAAAGGCTCAATAATCTCAGTGCAGTGTGGTGAAAGTGTTCTGGAGACAGGACTTTCTGTGACCCAGCCTGGTAATCGCGTGGCATTAAACCAGAAAAAACCTCAGGTTTGTGCTCATGCAGGTAATCACACATAGGCAAGGGGCAGCGTACTTTCTCACCAGTCAGCTCAAGAGGCAACAGTGAGGTTAAACTGCCTGGAGCCTTTTCAGAATGTGCAGAGTCATAAGGGGAACCCAGCTCACCCTCTACTAGGACAGCAAAGGAATGGGGTGTCACAATCACACTGAGGAATCTGTGGCAAAGCAGAGGGTGAGAAGAAGGTTGTTGAAATCCTAACAAAAATGCCTCAGGAGGTCAAGTTTACCTAATAGCCCCCTCCCCAAACAAAACCCAAAATCCAGATGTGAAGGAATTGCAGCTGTGGGGTAGCTCTGCAGGCATTCAGGTGAGACCTGGTTATGGGCTTCAGTGATGAGATTCGGTGTGGTAGTAAGATCACTGGTTTCCTAACTTTCAGAGGAAGAGGGAAGCACAGAGCTAGTGGCAACTTCAGTACTCTTGAGAGTAGTTTCTGAGATCTCAGTTTATATTGCAGTCTGTGAAATTTACCTTTTGAGGAAATTCATCTCTAAGAAAAGAAACATTGTCCATTTACCTTCCCTTCCCTTTCACGGTTCTCAGATTCATGGCAGATCCCAGTTTTTGGATTGGGTCTTTGAATTTGGGAGTTTCTGAGATTTTTCAGTTCTCAAGAAGATTATACACCATTACCAAGGGGGATTCATAACAGGAATTCAGGGTTGGTTCAACATACACAAATCAAAAAATGTAATACTCCATATCAACAGAGCCAAAGACAAAAATCACATGGTCATCTCAATGGATGCAGAAAAAATTTGAAAAAGTCTGGCACTCATGATAAAGTACTTTTACATCATGGATGGATTATCAAATTGTTATAATTATAATTAGTGCCTTTTTGTAGCATTTGTGCTAGAATTAAAAGTGATTTATCCACAAGAAAAGATGCAGACATGAAACTAGAAGCTGAAATGCTGAATGGTAGCAGGGGAAACACTTGAAGCCATAGGCATGGGCAAAGACTTCCAGAGGAGGACTCCCAATAGCACAGAAAGCAATGTTGATTATTGACAAAATGGATTACATAAATTCAAAAGCTTCTCAGTATCAAAAGGAATAGAGTGGAAGAGAGAATGAGAATGAGAGAAAATGTTTGATGGCTAGTCTTCTAATAAAATGCAAATAGGTAGCATATATAACTCTAAAAATCTTAAAAAGCTGTCCCAAGCAATAAATGGGCAAATGGACTAAATTGAGACTTCTGCATAGTAGAAGCAAAGGCCAAAAAGTATAGGAAAACATCTTCAGGTTCTAGGGGAGGTCTCACCTTACCCCAGTGAAAATGGCTCCCATCAAGAGTACAAAACATGATGAGTTCTCCCAGGGGTGTAGAAAAGGGGAGTGACCTACACTGTTGGGAGGAAGGTAAACCAGCACAGTCACTGTGAAAATCAGTGTGTGGATTCTTAAACAAACAAACAAACAAACAACTAAAAGTACCATTTGATTCGGCTCTAACTCTCCTGGATATGTTCCTGAAAGAATTAAAAACAACATACATGTGTGCACACCTATGTCTATGGTGGCAAAACTCAGAATAGTTTAGCTGTAGAAACAGCATAGATGCCTATCAACAGTAGAATGGAGAAACAAAGTGTGATTATGTGTATCTATAAGTGAATATTATTTAATCATAAAGAAAAGTCACATCATGTCATTCACAGGAAAATGGATCAAATTTGAGATGAAGATTGTAGGCAAAATAAGCCAGACCTATCACTTAAGCCACAAATCACAATTTCTCTCATATGAGAAATAAATAAATAAGTGACGGACATCAGACAAAAGCAAGATATGCATCTCTTGCTTTTAAGAAAAATCATGATGTAATTATGGCTGTGGAAGAAATGAATGGGATGTATTTTTCATCAGTAAATGTGTGGCTTGTTAGAACTCATGAAGAGTGTACACCACCACTTTCCTTTAAAAAGTTTAAATAACTTGAAGAAAAGTACCAACTAATAAATCAACCCAGCCACCTCTGTTTCCACATTACCCAGAACTTGGCTGAGGCAGGTGGTAGTGGAGTAAGATAGTAAGATTGCACCTTTGGACCAGGATGCCAGGAAGAATTGTAAACAGACTGAATCTGCTCAGTTATTACCAAAAATACCTATTCAGTTCATACCTCCAAATGCACTGAACCTTCATAGCTTTATTGAGATTGTAAAGAGACTGTCTGAACTACATCCAGAAGCCAGCCGGAAGTGAGCATGAATCATAGGGGTTTTCTCCATGGCTTATCTGTTAGTACTATTGTGCACATGACCTCATCTCTTCTGAAGAGCTCTGCTTCCCATTAGGAGTAACAAATCTCAGAGAGTTTCCTTGGAAAGCATAAGTGCCCGTGTTCACAAAATATTCTACGGCATATAACTAAAGGTGTGGAAAAGCGGGATTGATATAATTAAGTAGACTGCATATGTGAACTTAGCTGTTAAATAGTCTACTTTATAGTTCTCCCAAAATCTAGCAACACATGTATAATTAAGATCTCTATATAAAACTTAAAGTACAATTTAATAGGTTTATAAACTTTATTTCAAATTTGAGTGAGGACTTCAAGCTGCATATTTTGAATCAGAAAAAAATTGTCATGTCTGTTTAAAAAACCCCTTTTTAAGTAAATTTTTAAAATGTTCCTGTTTCATTCTCATTGTTTTGTTTGGTTGGGTTTTATTCTGTTTTCCCTTGTTTGATTTTCTTGTACCTGATGGCATGTGCAGCTATTTTGAAGATAATAAGATAAATTATGGTAACTGTTTTGGATTCACTATTACCTTAAATTTGAAGTGCTGAATTACATTCACTGTTTTGTTTTATTTGGTTCTATTCTGTTTCTGTTTTGTTTGATTTTACTATGTCTGAAGGTATGGGCAACTATTTTGAAGACAACAAGCAGTAGCCATTGTTGATTTCATATTATATTGTTTTCAGATCCTGTGTCACTTACACTGTCTTGTTTTGATTGGATTTATTCTGTTTTATTTTGCTTGGTTTTATCTCTCTAAAATAAAATTTAAAAAATATATTGGCCAGAGTCAGGGATGTAGCTCAGTGGCACAGTGCTTGCCTTGCAAGTGCAAAGTCCTGAGTTTGATTCCTGGAGGTTTATTGTTACTGTTTCATTAAATTATATCCACACATAAACATTAAATGCAATAATTATACAGAGAGTTTTCATATGAGGTATAATTTCCCAGGAGCTTGTGGAGCAGCTGCAGAGTGGAACTGAGACGGAGCAGGAAAAGCTACACTCAGGTGTTGGACTCACAAGCCTGGGTCTTCAATCCAGACTGTACCCAGAATGCACTGGGTGGTGGTGATGATGATTCTGATGATAGTGTTGATGAAGTTGAATGATGCTAACAAGCACAGCACAGAGTTCCACAAATACTAACAGATTCACTGCTCACCTAGGAGAAGAAATTTAAGCCCAGGCTTGGGTGATGCCTATGGCTGTGAGTAGTGGAGCTAGTATGAGACCCAGATCAGCTGTGCTCTCAAGTGCAGAAGGCAGTGTCCTGTTAGAGCTGCTGGTGCCAACACAACTGTGAGGGCAGAAAATGCCTAATGCAAGGGGACAGGAGCAGGGAAGTCACCTTCAGCTGTTCAAAGGCACCCGTTATATGATTCTACTGTTGCATGTGTGTGTGTGTGTGTGTGTGAGTGTGTGTGTGTGTATGCGTGTGTGCACTTAGCTGCCAATGATGCTCACTGTTTTAAGGACAAAACCAAGAGCAGTGTTCAAAGACACACAAGTCACAGGCAGGATGATGTCAAGAGTGTCCTGCAGCACCACCTTCTGCTGCCCTCCAGACAGACTCTGGGAACTCCCACCAGAAGATGGTGCTCATTTGTAGATCCTCAGTCGGATGGAGACAGATCAGCACTCCAAAGGGAAGCGGTAGGTTTGAAAATCTCAGACTGTGGTGCCTGAGCTATAAACTATTTAAGACTCCAAAGATCTCCAGGGAGCTCTGACTGGAGAACCCAGGGAATGCTAAGAGGCCAGATGGCAGAGACAGAGATCTTTGCCTCAAGGAACTCTAACGACAGATTCATTGTGCATCTGTCTTGAGAAGCCACTCTCATGGGATTAACTCTCAGCAAGACATAAATGGTGGCACAGAAAGGTTGAGTAACATGCACACAGGAGCACAGCCTGGAAATGAAAAAGCCAAGATTTAAACTCAGATGGGTTTCCTTCCAAGCATTTGACTTTAATGCATTTAAATTGCCTCTGAAAAGGGAGGGTGGAGTAAAAATAATTAAATACAAATTAAATATTAATTGAAGACTTATGTATTCAAAACCTTGAATGATGAGGTATGAGGTACAAAGATAGGAGATGGGGTATTTTTTATTTTGAAGAGAATAAAACTGAAAGAAATAGAATAGAGACAATCAAAACAAAACAATGAACGTGATACAAGACTTCAAAACATGATAAAAGGAAATCAACAGTGGCTACATGATACCTCTTCCTATCTTTGAAGATAGGAAGTATATTAACTTACTATACCATCAGGCACAATAAAATGAACTAAAAAAGAACAGAATAAAACAATGAAAACAAAACAAACAAAGCAATACAGACTTCAAAACAGGACAGTAGTAATACAACAGTGGCTCCCAGAATGCATCTTGTTAACTTTAAAGTAGATGTTTATACATGAGACATAATAAAATCAAAACAAAATAGAATAGTCAATCAAAAAAAAAAACAATGAACATGATACAAGATTTCAAAACAAGACAGTAGGAAAATAACAGTGGCTATTATAATGTATCTTGTTATCTTCAAAGTAGCTGCTTATACCATCAGGCATAATAAAGTCAAACAAAACAAAATAGAATAGAATCAATCAAAGGAAAGCAAGACGTATAGGTCTTCAAAACTAGATAATAGCAAAGTAATAATGGCTAATATAATAAATTTAGTTAGTTTTGAAATAGCTGTCCCTGCCATCAAATGTGATAAAATCAAACAAAACAAAACAGAGTAAAGACAAGATAAACAGAACTAGGGTTTCTAAACAGGATATAAATTAACAATGGCTACTGCCTCCTCCTTCTAGACATCTCCTCCCCTTTTTCCTTCACAACATCTATTGTACATTTTGGATTCCTCTAACTCCTTTAGATTTTTTGTTAGGGAGACAATGTAATGTTCACCCATGTGACTCTGAACCATCTCATCCATGAGCACAATCTCAAGTTACATCCATTTACCTACAAGACCCTTGAGGTTATCTTTCTTTAGAGCTGAGTAGCTGTCCATTGTATAGAAATTCCTATCTTTCTTATTCATTCTTCAGTCGATGGGCAAGCTACCCCTACTATTTTTTCTGATTGCTTGTCACATAGAGCATTTTTTTTTATCTCCTTTGACTTTTAGTCTATGAATTTCCTATTGAGTTAAATGTGTTTCTTGAATAAAGCATATTGATAGATCTTGTCTTCTGATCCACTCTGTGTATCTTTTTATTGGTGAATTCAGGCTGTATACATTAATGGTTATGGCCAATATGCACTGCCTCATCTCTGCTATACTAATTTTCCTGCTGTTTTCTGACTATTTTCCCCTCATTAAATTATCTGCTCTATTCAATGAGCCCCCTCTGCAGTTCCTGGAACCATGGTCTTTTTAAAAATCTCTCTCTAGAATGTCCTTCAGTATATTCTGTGTAGGGTGGGTTTGGTGGTAATGAATTCCTTTAGTTGTTCTTTGTCATGGAGATATATTGTTTCTCCATTAATTTGCAAAGATAGTGTTGCAGGGTACATCAATCTGGGTTGGAAGTTGTTTTCTTTCAGGACTTAAAATACTTCACTCCAAGCTCTTCTTGACTTGATGATTTGTGTTGGGAAGTCTGTCAGGATTCTGATGGGTTTTCCTTTATAGGTGATCTGTTTCTTTTCTCAAACAGCTTTTAATATTTCTGTTCTTGTGTTGAATTTCTGGCATCTTGATTATTATATATCTGGGTGTAGATTTCTGTTGGTTATGGTGAGCTGGAGTTCTATATGCCTCAGTTATCTCTGTTATCACATCCTTTCCCCACGTTTGGGAAGTTTTTTGCTATTATTTCTATAAATAGAAATTTTATGTCATTTGTATTGACCCCTGCTTTTTCACTGACACTGATTATTATTAAATTATTTTGCTTTGCATCGCCTTTCAGTCATTGAATTGTTATTTCCTGGTTCCTTGTTATTGTCAGGGGATCTTGCCTTTCATGATTGCAATCTGTACACCTGTCTTGAAGGTCTGAAAATCTTAAGTTTCTTTCAAGCAATTTTGCAAGCTTTCCCTGGAGTTTTTAATTTTCTGGTTATTTCTTTGAATCTGTTTTATGCTTTCTAAATCTGTCATACATTGTGTATTCACAGTTTCCCACATTTTCTTATGCTCCTCTACTTTTTTTAAAATTTATGTCTTCTTTAGAGATGCTTAGCAGTTCTTTTATTATGTTTTTCATTTCTTCTTTTACCTGAAATAGTATTGATGTTCTAATTTCTTTTACAGCCCCTTGAAGTTGTCTCTTTACTTCATTTGTCACCACGTCAGAAACTTCAGGTGTGCTACTCAATCTCTTCCTTGTTTTCATCTCCTGGACTTGCTCTGCTTGTGATGGAGTTCAGGGACTGTCTTTTTCTTCTTTGTCTTGACATTTTCTTGGGTTATTCCAAACAAGCAGGTATCAGGGTCCCAGGAACTTCCCGCATTGGCTACCATTTCTCTGTAGCATGACTGTTTGGTTCTCCTGGGTTCTCCTGGCCAATGCTGGCTACAAGTATCGAATGGTGGTTACTGGGTGCACTGGTGCAGGACTGGCTGTTATTTTTCCCAGCCCATGCTGGCTACCTAGGGTGGAAGCATCCTGAGGGCTGGAGTGTGGGAGGGTGCAGGGCCGGCTGGTGCCTCCCTGCCGAGGTGGTTACCTGCGGGCCGGAGGAAATCCACAAAAATACACAGGAGATTTGCTGAGCCCAAGAAATATGGTTAGGGCAGAGACCTTCTTAAAAACCACATTAAATAAAAACCCAACCATCCCAAAGACATCTGAAACACTGACTATGAAAGGAATATTCTAGGGACAGCTTTTCAATCAAAGTCCACACAAGAATACTCAGTATTTGCACATGACAGGTTCTTATTTTATGAAGCAAATCATTCTGTGTTATCCAAGAAGCCCCAGTTAGGCATGAATGTTGGGTGTACAGTTTTTAATTGCCTCCAAAGACCAATTCACTGAAACTAAGAGCTATTACCCATTCATTGTATGCTGCAATTATAGGCATTGAAAAGCATAAGTGACTTTGAGATGAGAGGCTTTCCTGTGCTGTTTCTCCACTACACTTAAAAATTGAAACCATCTAAATCTTTACATTCTACTCATCTTGTCAGCTTATGACTTTTGTTTTCATACCTTAAGTCCTCTCCAAGACCATCTTCACTGAAATAGCTCAAGTAATATCTCACATGACTTCCCCACTGCCAAGTAGAAACATCATTTCACTTCTCATTTTAATCCATCTCCTTGCTGGACTTGTGTCAGCTGGTTCTGTGTCCCCTCCATGCATACTGTCTTCATTTGTATCTCTGAGCATATTTTTTTCATCTTATTCCTTGTCACATTGAATTCTTGTTCAATTCCAATAGCTTCCAACCAATTCTGAAACCTTTTCTTGCAACTGAGTGATCTCAGATAACTCTAGAATTCTTCCTGAAAAAACAAACTGAGTCTTTAGAGAACTTTTACATCCTGGAGGCTACCAGATGCTCTTGTTGAGTCCCACAGAACTGGGGAGTCTGAACTCATGGGCCTCCCAGGCATAGTGTGTTGTTAGGTGTTCATAGAAGGGCAAACCTGTGTTCTCAGATGTTAAATGCCAGACTCTGTTTCCCTTGGGTGTTTGTGTGGAGCTTGATCCTCATTCATAGTCAGTTCCATTTAATTCATGCACTCTGTATTGTGGTTGAATATTTGGCAGCTGCTGCACTCAGCCCAGAAGATTCCAAAATGATGGGAGTGCATAGTTCATTGCTAGTAATCCCTGATGAACAACACAATTAAATATGTGATTTTCCTTTTTTTTTCTTTTACTTTGTTCATATAAAAATGACCCCCGAATATTTGGTGTGTGAAGTTTAGTAACTGTATAGCTTCTTGTTTTGTTCAACTGAGTAAATTTCTATGGTTTATGAGGAAAGAATTACTATGAACTCTGGTATTTGTGTTTTTCCTCTAGAAATCAGAACCAAGAGATGGTAAATACTTTAACTTAGTAATAAATTGTTTTAGATAATTTACCCATAATTTCTGTGTGACTTGTGAAACATGCTTCCACTTTCAGGAGCAAGAATCCAAATGAAATGAATCCTCCTAATGTCTGTTTTAGTTATACTTCTTTTATTGGTGAGACAAAATACACGACACCCAAAGTTAAAAGGGGAAAGGTTTATTTAGTTTACTGTTTGTGGAGCTTTCAGTCCATACTTAGCTGGCTCCAATGCAGGGTGGTGGTGCAGAGAGGTAACAGTTCACGGTGCTGGAAGACAGCAAAAGCAGCAAGAACAAAAGGAGAGGGGGAGGCAAACCCATTTCTCTCCCTTATATTATTATTTAGGATACCTCTCCTAGGGTGGGTGTTGCACCCATACCCCAATCCCAACACTAGATAATCAACCAGTCTTATATTCTAGATTAAGCCATCCCTACAAGACCACATGAGGCTTTGAGGGGACACGTAGGCAAAAAGCCTGACACTGTCCAATAGAAAGTCCATTGTGATAATTAGCCAAATGGTCTCAGGTGGGTCAGAGGTTCTGGAGGAGGCTCTTTGGAAGACCTGTCCTCCTGTCACTGAATCTCTAGCTGCTGCCTGTTCCTACTTTCTGAGATGAAAAGCAACGTGTGAATATCCTCCTAAATGCCCCTGTGACGTCCCTGTTTCTGAGGCTGTAGATGAGTGGGTTAAGCATGGGCGTGACGATGGTATAGAAGGCGGACACCATCTTGTCCTGCTTGGGCGTGTGGAATGACTGGGGCAGCACGTATGTGTAGAAGGCCGCCCCGTAGAAAATGCTGACAGCTGTCAGGTGGGAGGAACACGTGGCGAAGGCCTTCTTGCGGCCCTCCGCAGAGCGCATGCGGTGGACTGTTACCAGGATGAGAGAGCAGGAGGCGGAGATGATGGAGACGGGGATGCGCAGCATGAGCCCGCAGCAGGTGTACATCAGGGTCTCGTACAAGGACGTGTCCGCACAGGCCAGCTTGAGCACCGCAGGGATCTCACAGAAGAAGTGGTTGATGCTGCGGGAGCCACAGTAGGGGACATTCATGGTGATGGGGGTGAGCAGAAAGCCATCAAGAGAGCCACCAAACCAGGCACCAGCTGCCAGTAGGAGGCACACCTTGCAGTTCATCAGAACCGTGTACCTGAGAGGGTTGCAGACAGCCACATAGCGGTCACAGGCCATGAGCCCCAGCAGGAAGAACTCAGCCAATCCTGGTCAAATAGAGGAAGATCTGGATTCCACAGGCCACAAAGGAAATGGTCTTGTCTGTGGAAATCGTGTCCACCAGGAGCTTTGGGGAAGTGGTGCAAATGAGAAGGGTGTCCATGATGGAGAG
>PVLA01011250.1:0-55063 GCA_004027455.1 Hydrochoerus hydrochaeris
TCTCACTGCTACCCTATTCCTTTTCTTTCCCTTTCCCTTCCCTTCCCTCCCCTTGCCTTCTCTTCTTTCTCTTTCTTCTTTTCTTTCACTCTTTCTTTACCTTCTTCCCTTTGTTCTTCTCTCCATTTCCCTCTCCCTCTCTTTTCCATTTTTTCTCTTTCTTTCTTTCTTTCTTTCTTTCTTTCTTTCTTTCTTTCTTTCTTTCTTTCTTTCTTTCTTTCTCTTTCTTTCTTTCTTTCTTTCTTTCTTTCTTTCTTTCCTTCCTTCCTTCCTTCCTTCCTTCCTTTCTTCCTTCCTTCCTTCCTTCCTTCCTCCTCCTCCTCCTTCTCCTTCTTCTTCCGGCCTAACTGAATTTGGTACCTAAAATTCAGTAGTTTTCCCAACTCTAGCATTCTGCTAGTTATAGTATCTATAGTAGAATATGACTATTCCAATATTTTTCTTCCTCTTGTTTCTTATGATTTTTTGACAGGGGGTGTGTTCCGAATACTTCTGTCATTTTTATCCTTGGTAGGATTTGAAACCTTGCGTTTTGTGTCACCTGTCTAGACCATTCTATGTTTCTTAGATTCAGATGGAATTTTCTGAGGTATTCACTGACTGGTTAAACACTTTGCACTGTCTTTACACTGCTGCTCTTGGAGATTATCCGTGTTCCAAACTATAAGAATTCTTGAAAGTATAGAAAAGAGGCTGAAAACCTTGGTTCCTTGTGGCTTTCGCTCACCGCGCTTGCACCCAGTCCCTTGCTCTGTCCTTCTGCTTTTACCTCTAGTGACTTGCACATCCTCAGGCTGCTTTCTGTTTGTCCACTATTTCCAAGTTCCCCTCACTTGTCATGAGTACCACATTAGGGTCCTAACTGAATTTTTTGTATTTTTTTCTACGGATTTCAAAGCATGTGACTGCTAAAACGAGCTTCTTAAAATGCAGACCTGAATTCACTGACACATTGATTAAAATACAATTACAGCCTTGGATGTTCCAGGGTTATCTCTAGCTCCTCTTCTCTATGCTTAAGATTATTTGGGTTATTTGTTTTTTCTTACCATTTCCCCACGGTTTACCACTTCCATTTCTTTACGTATGCCGTGGTCTCGGGTAAAGTGCTCCCTCTCCTCGGTGCTTCTATGAAGTCACTGCCAGTTCCGGGTAAATCATAATCTCGTTCATGAAAGCTTCCTGATGACCATAGCTAGATGCCAGCTTTACCTCCTTTCTCAGTCCTAGTAGATTTGTAAGCACTAATCCTGCTTCATTGTCCGTATCTTAGAGGAATCTGTGCACTCACCACTGCCTTATCTACCACAAGCTCTTCAAGCATAAGAACTCTTTGCTCTTATATTTGTCTCTCCTACATTTTCTAATTTGATACACTTTATGTTGTCCCTCAGATATTAATTACATAGAATTCTTGGTGCTCTAATTTTCTTTTAGAATGACCTGATCTAGTATAAACACAGAGCTTTATGAGCATTTTGCTTATTTTGTGAAAAACAGCTGTTTGTTGAGGTCCATTAGATAGAAATATATGAAATGAAACAAAATTAATTAAATAGCAGATGTTATTTCCATTTTAGTTTATTTCACTTTGCCCATAACTATGTGTACATTAGATCAAATTTATTTGTGACCCTCAAAATCAGAATGTTATAGTCCTTACAGTCATTTTAATCATTTTAGTAGCAGAAACTTTGTTATGAAATTTTACAAATTAAAAAAGAATTTTCTTATGTATTACCCACGTCTTCCTCTCATCTTTTGAAGAAAGTATGCTCCTGTCTGTTTCTATGGTTAATGTCACCATCTTTACATTCTTTAAATCCTTATTTCTTTCTAAGTGTTCTGGGACTTAATACAATATAGTTCTTCTCTTACATACTTTTAAATTCTTTCCCTTTCTATTAACTTCTTCCTTTTAGCCAAAATATATATTGACGCCTTCACTTTAACCATTTCTGGGTCCTGCAATTGTTCAATGTTGTTAGGTTGCACTGATAGTGCTTTGGGGAAGATCGCTCACTTTTTATATCTCAGCATCTGTTCTCACTTCTGACTCAAATACTTTGTGTTATTTTGAGCAAGTCAACTACATCTTTCTTGAAATTTCTCCCTTCTTGTGTACTACTTTCTTGTGATCCTCTTCCTGAATTTTAAAAAATTATTTATACAACATTGACTAATTTCATTGTGTTACACACAATAGCAATATGGGGACTATCTTATCTTTGTGTTAAACTTGTTTCAGTGATAGACAAGATACATATTATGCATTAAAATTGCATAATAGAATTTTACAGCTCCAATAATTCTCGTTTTAAATGGATCTAACATTTGAACTACTATAGAAGTTTTTAAACTAGTGTTACTTTGTCCTGGGACTCCTACCTCAGCTTCTTCTGTTTTGTCTCATTTTGTTTCATTAGGTTTCTCGCAAGTAGTTCACGCTGGTCTTGAACCCACTATGTAGGCCTGGCCAGCCTCAAGCTCCCGGCAGTCCTCCCGCACAGCGTGTGCCCCCAACCTGGCCCAACCTCGGTTCCTTAAAATGAGTAAAGTTTCTTAAAACATCACTCCAAGCTTGTATTCTCTTATAAACGGTGTCCACAGTTCCCTAGCAGCTCTGTAAAGCCAGACTCTTCAGCATTCTGAGAGGTCTCTATGTTTAGGGCACAAGTCTAGCCAGCTGGACTGCTTACTACTGTCAAATGCCAGGAAGTATTTCTTCCTATTCTTTTGCTGTAGTTTCATCGATACAGTAGAAGGCAGTCTCTAAGAAGGTCCCTCCAAAGACCTCTGCTTCTTAGTATCCGCACCTTTGTGAAATCCCCTGAGCTTGAGTGTAGCTTAGATTTAATGATTTGATTGTAATGAACAGAATATAGTAAAATACAGTTATGTTGATTCTGAGCTTAATATAAAGATTGACTTTGACTTTGAGTCTCTGCCTCTCTCTGTCCCTCCCTTTCTCTGACCCAGACCTCTCATCCTGCAGAAGCCAGCTGCCATCTCATAGATGTCCAGGTGGAAAGGTTTCCAGGGCAAGGGACCAAGTCTGACCCTCACCATGAGAGTCATCTTGGAGGTAGAAGCCTTTGGTGGAGACTGCAACCGCGGTCAGCAGCTTTCTCACAGTCTCATGAAGGACCTCGAGTCAGAGACACTGCATTAAATCACCCACACACCTCATCTGTGGGAACTGTGAGATAATAAATGAAACATTTGTTATTTTAAAATATCATATTCTTGGATAATCTGTTTCACAGCAATAGAGAACTAATACATTTGCTTAAAATAGCATTCCACTTATTGTTGTCTGTTAGTAACATATCAGTTCTAATGCTAAATACTTTTTGCCTGCTTCCCATCTACTGAAAATGTTCCCTTCTTTTTTGGTTTCTTGGATAATATTTATCTGGTAACCTTCACTATTCTGTGTTATTTTCTTCCTTGTTTATTTCTTCAGGAAGATAAACATCTGTGATGCCAAAAGCTGCTTTACTCATGTCCAGAGTTCCTACAAAATTTAGAACAGCTCTTTGAATAAAGTAGAGTTTAATGCATATCCGTTAGGGAAATGTAACAAAGCTGTGCTTGATTAATCATCAAAATAAATGCACAGGACAACAATTATCACAGTATGAGAGAGAATCACTTCAGAGTTTCCAGGGATGCTTCATTGAAGAAAGGAGAGGGGTGGCAGGGTCACAATGGGTGAGTGACACTGTACAGGGACCAGAGTGCTCAGAGATGTTATAGGACCAGTTAATGGCTACGCGTACTTGGATGAATGTATAACTAAACAGAGGTCTCAGGGCAAGTCGTGTGGGTGAGTTTTAAATACAATGGCTCGTCCTTCAGTCATGTCCAGAAAGCAGACTTAGTGAGAACATGCAACCCACTGCGCATACCATGGCAGATAGTGTGTGCCTACCAAATCTTTGATCCAACTGGAAAATAAAAGGGATAATTTGGGGGGTGTTAATTTGTAGTATTTCATCTTTAAAAGGAACAGGAATGCCCTGGTAGGATTTGTGCAGGAATATAACAATGTTTCAGTGATTTGGATAGATTATTCTAGTGGAAATGTGCTAAATACTGAGCTTCTCATGAATAAGGATAATTTGGAAGTAACTAGCTAAGTCTTCAACGTATGAGCTGAATATTCCCTCATATTTAATGTCCTATTTCCAAAACCTAAATAAACTATGATCTCTCCAGAATCTTTTGAAACATAACATTAAAATATTAAAATTAAACCTGCTTGATCTTTATAATGAAAACTATTTTTTTGTGTGTATTAGTGCAAGGGGAGGCTGTTTTTAGATTTTTGCTTTTAGAAAGGAAATGATTTGTTCAATTTCAGTCTTTTTATTGTTGCCTAGAAGTTGGACACTAAATGAGATAATTTATGTGTGACCAAATAATATCTGATATAATTCTTATGCTCTAAAATAAGACTTTTTGAAAACTTGCAGTATCATTAAGTATTTTTGAAAGCTCATGGCCATCAGGATTTTATATATAGTGGAGAAATTCAATAAAACAAAATATTTAACTGTTACTGTTCTGGATATCGGTTGACTATGACTTCAAAGAGTTTGGCATTTACTAAGAAAGGTTTGAGAACAATGATTTATCTAACTTCTTCTAATAACTGGGAGGTAAACTTGAATTAAAAGCTGAATCAATTTCAGTATGTCCCTGATGTGGACAAATAAAAGATGAATCTATTCTTATTATCCTATTATTTTGTTGTAAATTTTATGTTTTCTGTTTTCATAAAACAAAAAACATTCTATAGCTAAAATATGAATGAGAATAAGGAGTGAAAGACGAAAGAGAAAAAAATGAAAATAAGGAAGAGGTGACCAAGGCCCTAGAGGAGAGAAGGGAAGGGCGAGTTTTATTGAGAGAGTGACAAGACTTAATGTGGGTCAAGGAGCAAAGAAAGAGTAGAAACTCTCACCAGTGAAAAATTAACCAGACCCAGGAAACAATAAATTAATCTGTGATAAAGAAGAAAATGAAAGTAGGGAGTGAAAAAAGAAAAGAATATTGTTAGTGTTTAAATCGTACTTTTCATTTTCAGCAAGCTTTATAAATATTAACCAATTAACCTCCTGCCAGTGATGGGCATAAGCATTATTATCATAGTTATTATTAATAAGTGAATATAAAAGGGGTCAGAGAGGGTTACACATACATTGCTTTAAATCTCTTACATGTGTTTTATTTCTCCCATATGAAAGCAGTAGCTGGAAGGAAAGTTTTGTTTCAAGTTCTTAGAAATTCATTATCGCTAGGCAAGCACTGCATTTATTTCGCTCCCTCCCCCTACACATAGGATCTGAAGAGCTACCACAAACGGCGTACTGACTCCCAATAATTCTTAGTCTGAAACTCATCCTTGACCACAGGAAAAAGAAAGGGTTTTTGGTTCAGTTTCAGTACTTTGGGTTGACAGGATTACCACGGTTAGCAGACGTATTTCTAAGAACTCGGCATAACTGTTGAGTACTGCTCAGTGACAATTTGGCAGTGGAAAGCAATCATGACAAACAATTTATGGTAACTAAACAACACTGTGCTGGAATACTTCGCTTTTCTTTGATCTCAGGATGGAAACCCTACTTCCACGGGAAAGCTTAGTGTTTCAGCTTACAAATCACTCTTGCTTTTCTGGGGAGAAAATATTAGAAATAGATTGAATAGAACTTTGACGGTACACCATAAATTTCACTTTTTATTGTATTTAGAGTGAGCAAGCAATCACGGGCCTGTGGTAATGTCAGTTTTACCTTTGTGATGACCCTACATTCACAGCCGATTACACTGAAGATCCAAAGCTAGTGGCTGCCTTACCAGAGTGACCAAGGAAACTGCTGGGCCAAAGGGCCACTGCTCTTGTTGTTTCTGGACTTATCCAACCACTTGCAAGATTACTCTTGTTTTAACAGTAAAAGGTGATGTGAAATCAGGCCAAAAATGCATACCGGAGCCAAGGGAAGACTGTTTAATTCTGTCTGCCGTTTTGGGAAGTAGGGGTGGGAATTGCATTTCATTCTGGCTGATTTTGGTGTTTTTGCTTTGATGCATAGTAAATGCCATTCAATTCCTTAGAGATTTCCTTATACTCACATAGTATCCTTCTTTAAAGTTGTAATATAAATTCACATACTTAAAAATTATTTCATAATGCCGGATGCTTAAGTGGTCATCTCTTTTATGTGAAACAAATCAGATATTTCATAAGGGAGATGTGTGGAGATGTTTAAAGAGCAATGTAAGAAAACGCCACAGTGAATGCACTGATCTACCTGGGTTTTGCAAAAAGTGAAAGAATGAACTATTAATATGTTGGCCATTTAGTTTAGGTAAAGTATATCTCTGTTTCCTTAGGTCTTTAGATCTTGTGATAATTGGAAATAATTTACACAATCCTAAATTGCAACTCTCCCTCCCCCCCCCAAAAAAAAAAACAACCACGGGGGCTGGGGATTTAGCTCGGTGGCATCAGCGCCTGCTTGGCGGGTTACCCTTCTTTTCTCCTTACTGTTTGGGAGTGTATGTCCATGGGCACTAGCTCACATAGGTATTGAAGGGTGAGAAAAGTTATCTTGGTTAGGGAATTCTCTAGTTTGTAAATAACTTTTCATGATTTTATTGCATTAATACCATCACAAAGTCACTGTGATTTCAAAAGATCTTGTTTTATGTAATAATTGTCTTTAAAACAATGTATTATGCCCAAATGAAAAATGTTTTTGGAGATCCCGTTCTTAACTATCCTCCCCTTTAAAACATAATGAAATATACAAGAATAAAACTTTGGTGTGTCTGTGCCCGGGACGTGTGGATAAGCCCTTGTGAGGTGTAAACTCAAATGTATGGAATGATTAGAAAGCTATTCCGAATACCGGACTATACTTTGTTCTATGGCAAAGCTTGAGAGAAAAGAGAGCTCCAAGTAGATGGATAAAGAACAGGAAGGATCACAGAGGTACTATTTCCAAAAGTATAATTGCCCAACACCGTCATTAATTGTGGAAATAGTGCTTTTTATCATTGTCCTACAGACGGAACCAGGACACAGAACTATTGGCAACATCATAAGCAGTCTGAGTCATCTACACACATTGCTCCACGGAACAGATCATGTGGTTTAGAGCTCTTTTAGCCCAGCAAGTAAACAATTTGTGTTTTAACAAGCCAGTTGCATTTAGTGCAAGGAACTGCTGCAGGAGCAACCTCTCAGGTTCTGCATATTCTCACACTTTGCATGAAGCACTTCGAGCTTTTTAAAAATAAGATGTGAATCAGGAAATTTTATTTTTAATTTTGATTTAAAATCATAAACTTGAAAATCTCTGGTAAAAAGGAGGGGAGGATGTGAGATGTTTGCAATAATATTCATTACCGGAGATTTTATTTTTAATATATGCTAAAATATTTTATGAAGAATCAAAGGTTACAGGATTTATATTCAAATAACAACTAAAATATTTTAGCAAAAAATATAAAAGAGCAGGTATATCATTATTGATATTTTCCCAAACTTGGATGAAATAGTAACTGCATTGAAGATTAGTTGGTTTCTATTTAAAAATATAGTAAATATCTGGCTAAGAAGTCTTTGGTGTAAGCATTTTACGACACAGAGTTGGTATACCCTCTGTTATCATTTTGCAAAAGTCATGCTTTGAACATTCAGGACAGAATAACAGATATGAAGAAGTAAATTTACTATTGTTTCTTTAGTTTTGAGAAGCTCCCCCAGAAGAGAATACTTTATCACTACAATATTTCTAGAATTAGGTCTTCTAAGCTGGTATAGTAGTAAATGGAAATATTTTCCTCTTCTGAAAGAATGTGTAAGGTGCTATTTCTCCTGGACAAAATATGGAAACTTGAAATGTGCTATTCTTTTCCCAGCAAGAAACCAGGCTTCATGTATATCTATCATTATTCAGCTTCGAACTAAAAACTCTTATTCTGAACACCAATTCCTATAAACTATGTAGCTCTCAATTATGGAGTGTGAAACTGCTGGTTCCATGATGATAAAGGAACTTGCTGTTCGAAAGACCACAATTTGGCTGCAAGCAATCAATATACTATTTGGAAAGAGACCTAGATGAGCGATTTGATTTAGAATGCTGAGAGCATTGCAGTGAGGACGGCTGCCTCTGCTGTGTTAAGTCAGATTGCTCTTAGGCCTAATTGTGCATTTTTAGAGATACCAAAATGTTTTCTTATTCAGTGACATTAATAGAAGAGACCTTTTCTGAAATTTTCAAGAATGAAGACAATCATTTGACTTTTTTCCCATGCAGCTACCTTACTGTGTATGACCTGAAATAAAGAGATAGAACACAGTGGGAAATTTGAACTTCTCTTGAGCTACAAACATGCAGATAGTTTGGATAAAAGTAATATTTTTTTATTTGAGTTGTACAAAATTGTTATAGCATTTATTTCATTTATTGTTTTAGTTAAAAATGTCATTTTTGTCTCTAGGATTGTTGGTGAAATGTACATCCTTATAGCAACTTGAGCTTTGCTTTATTTTTGCAAGTGAGAATAAAAACTCAGAGAAGTTCTCTATCATTTACAGGTAAAAACAAACAACAATGACAAGAACAAAGCCAGGATTTGAACCAAATTATTTTAAGGCCCACTGCTTGCTGCGGAAACATACAGCACCAGGCTTGGAAGGGGTATCAGTGGTTGTCGTCTGCATAACCCAATTCTGAACTTGGTTCACTTTTCCTAAGAAGGGCATTCTGATGATACACTTTATTGTAAATATCACTGAAATTTTGCCGAAATCACAAAGACCGCGTGTCTTCAATGACATATGCGTTAAAATGGACTCATATCTGAATGTTGCACCATTTCTGTGTGGCCCTGGGCTGATCGGGAAAGAGTGCGTGTCATGTGGTAGGGCAGGGAAAGGGTGCAGCCGAGGGACAGTAGAAGAAACCGGAAACGTGTCTTCCCTGGGTGACCTTACTGAGAGTCACCCGGACTCCTCAGAAGTCTGAATGGAATGAAAAAAGTTTTATCTGGGCTTTTCCTTTAATTAAATTAGGGCCATCTGAAGAGCTCACTGAATAACGGAGCCAAGCAGAGGTGAGCAGCACCCAGATCAGTCTTTTCCTCTTTCATTTTTGCTGTGTAGGTCGTTTTGAGTTCTTTGGGCAGCAGGGAGCAGGCCTCGTCGTGGCCGAGCCTCGCACTGCGCGCGCTCACGCGTGTCCGCGATGCCCGCTCACTTCCGTGGGGTGCTGGGCCCTCAGCTGTGCGCTCCTGACTCCTCCTGTGCAAAGTGCTGTGCGCTGCCGACCTGGCCTCCCCGGTGCGGCGCTGAGGTCTGGGGGCTGTCATTTAATGTTTCCAAGGGAAGCCTGCTTTGGAGCTAGGGCCTGAGGGCAATGTCAGTCCTTCCCAGTCTCCCTGCTGGGCACAGAGGTGCGGGAAAGGCCGGTTGAGCCTCAGGCTGCCTGGGGTGCGGTGGGTACCACGGTTTCCTCTCGCCGCTGCTCCATTCACTCCTTGTGAGTGTGCTAATAACTCCAAGGGAATAGGAGCAGGTTTGCGTGGGATTTGGCTGTGGAGACACAGGGGCAATGCGTGTCTGGAGTTCATGTCTTTCCACAGCAGCAAGGGCAGAAGGTAGAGCTGGCAGAGGGGAGACTGGTTCTCCCGTGGAGCTGGAGTGCCCTCTGCCGCCCGAGAGAAGAAGTGCAGGTACAGGATGGCTTCTTCCAGAGCTTCCTTGCAAGTCACTGAAGGCCTGCAGAAAGCTGCTTTCCCAAACCAGAGGGCTCAGGCCATCCCTCAGCACCTGGCTTCACTCAGCGGTGGCGGCTTAGGCTCTTTCAAGAAAATATCATTGAGGCTGAGTAGGCAATGAATCCAAATCCACGTGAAAGGGTGAGGTGTGGTGAAAATAATCATTCCAGAGTAATAGGTATTTGGGTAATTTTAATGAGTTTTAGTGCTACCATGAAAATAGCCTTTAATTTTTTTGTGCACAAGTGAGAAGTTTTCTTACCTATAATCTTTGAAGTATGTTTTTACCTTTAAAGTCAGTAAGAAAAATACTCATTGTGGCAAATAAAAGTATTCTTTTTTTCTCTCTCACAATTTTGTGTTTTCCTTTCTAATATACTTACAACACTTTTTCTCCTTTGGTCTTTTGACCCAGGGTCTCTCCTATAGTTCATCCTCGCCTTGAACTGACCGGACAGTCCAGACTGCTCTTCAGCTCTCCGGAGTCCTCCTCTCTCAGTCTCTTAAAAGTGAATAGTTACTTACTCCCTGGTGTTTGTTATATTAAACATTTATACAATTATTCTTCCTGGCGTGCGATAAGGCAGATATTATTAGAAATGTCATTTCTAGATGTGGGAACTAGAAATCATAGAAAGTCAGTGCTTGTTAGTCAGACGGGTAGTGTCTTAGTTACTTTCTCTTTGCTGAGACACCATATCCAACACCTTCAATTTAAAGGGAAAAAAAGGTTTATTTTAGGTCACAGTTTGCAGAGCACAGTGGCCGGCTCCAAGACAGTGTGACATGACAGAGGAGCATGGCAGAGGGGAGCTGCTTAATGGTGGCGGGCAGGAAGTAAAGAGAGACACAGGGAGATCTTTACAGGCCACCTCCCCTCACCGGCTCCACATCCCAACATCACAGTTAGCTGTGAACCCGTTATTGGACCAACCCACTAATAAGTCACACACCCACGACGCAGTCACCTCCTGAAATCCTCACTGGTAAGCACTGGAGACTGTAGGGAGTGCAGTAATTATAACCCCACTAGCCAGTAAGCGAGAGCTGGGCTTCCACCTGACTCTGGAGGCCTTGATGTGCAGCTAATAGCCTGGAAATAAGTCTGGAAATAAGTTTTAATTCCTGACCTTAAGAAATTTAGTGTTTTTATTCTTTATGGTAAAATATATACAGCATAAAATGTACAATTTAATAGTTATAAGTGTACAACTCACTGGCAGTAAGGTCTATTCATGTGTTGTACATCTATGACCATCATGCATCTTTAGAATATTTTCATCTTTCTAAACTGAAACTCCACACACATTAAACAGTAATGCCCACTTTCTCCTTCTACCAACCCCTGGCAACTACAAATATCTATGTATTCTTGGTACCTCATGGGAGTGTAATTATGTAATATTTATCCTTTTATATCTGATTATTTCACTTAGCAGAAAGTCTTCAATGCTTACCCATTTTGTAGCATATTATCAGGTTTTCATTCTTTTTATGAGGCTGAATTATATTTTATTATATGCACATACCACATTTTGTTTGTCCATTCATTCACTGATGGGCATTTAGGATGTTTCTACCTTTTGGCTATTTTAAATAGTGCTACTATGAATGCTGGTGTACAAATACTTATTTGAGTCCCTATTTTTAATGCTTTGGGTGGATTCTGAAAGTAAAATAGCTAGGTCAAGTAGTAATTGTGTGTTTAAATTTTAAAATATAAAATCATAGTACTATTTTCTGCTTCTTATTTTGAACAGCTCTAATACTTCCACATCCTTTCTAACTTTTATTATTTTCTGTTTTATTGATAATATGTAGTCATCTCAATGAATGGTAGTTCATTGTGGATCTATTTTTCCCTAGTCATTGATGATGCTCAATGTTTTTGTATGTGCTTATTGGCCATTTATGGATCCTTAGAGAACTTTCTATGCAAGTCTTCTTTGTTGTTGTTATTTTTGAGTTGTCCTTCATTTGTGTGGGTTCTTTATATATCTGGATGCTTATCTCTTATAAGATAAATGATTTGCAAATATTTTGATTCTACCTGGTGCCTTATTTTTCTGTTGATAGTGGCCTTTGCTGCACAAAAAATTTTAACAAGAAATTGTTACCAAAACCCAATGCCATGAATCTTTCACTCTAATACTTCTTTCATGAGTTTTATAGTTTTAACTCTTAAATTATGGTTGTTAATCCATTTGAGGTAATTTTTGTATACAATGTTAAGAGTCTACTTTATTCTTTTACATGTGGACATCTTGGTTTTCCAATGTTGTTTGTTGAAAAGATTGCCTCTTACTACATTCCATGGTCTTGGCACCCTTGTCAAGAGTGTTTTGATTATATGTACATTATATACAGGATTTATTTCACGATTTTATTCTGTTCCATTGGTCTACACATCTGTCTCTATCCCAGTAACACATTGTTTTGGTTATTGTAGCTTTGTAGTCTGTTTTGAAATCAGGAGGTATGATCTTTATACTCATTTTCAAGATTGTTTTGGGTATTTGGAGTCTGCTTAGATTGCATATGAGTTTTAGGATGGATTTTCTCTTTCTACAAAAAAGTCTTTGAGATTTTGTTAGAGATTACATTGCATCTTTAGCTTGCTTGAGGTAGCATTGATTATTTTAATCATCTTAATATCTTATTCATGAACATAAGATGGCTTTTCATTTAAAAATATCTTCTTTAATTTCATTCAGCAGCACTGTGTAGTTTTTGCTGTACACATCTTTTATCCTTTTGGTTAACTTTATTCCTGCATGTTGTATTCTTTTAGATAGCATCATAAATAGAATTGTTTATTAATTTTCTTTCTAGATTGTTGTTTATTAGTTTACAGAAAATGACTAGCTTTTAGATTTTAATTTGTATCTGTGACTAATTCATGGTTTTAAGTCAGTCTTGACCTTTTAACTTCATGTCCCATGACCTTCCCACTTTTACAGAGAAGTCAATGTGTAATAAACACGGATGCCTGCAACATGGAGGTTTTCTTCTTACATAATGCCGATTATTAGCAAAATTTTTCTGGATAGAGTTTTTTGCCTTTTGTTTTATCAGCCCAAATTTTCTTTCACAAAGTTGATTAATGGAAATGAAAAAAAATCTAGTTCTTTAATATATATGTTATTATTATTTAATATGTGTTATTTTCCAAGTGCATGAATTGTTTTGACGTAATACTGACACAAGTCTGATCCTTGAAAGTTGCTTTAATCTGTGCAAGAAAAGACTAAACTGTAAATCTATTCATTGCATTCAATATGTGTAACAGGTGAACTCTAATGACAGTTTGATGGATTTGCGTAATCTAATTCATTCTGTTTGGATGCCTGTTCAGCTAGGTAATAGATGTAGTTCTAATTTAAAAGTAAATTACTGTATTTAATATTATCACCAACACCTAATATTTTAACCAAAAGCAAAAACAAATTTCAATTGATGATTAATGCAAAAAAAATCAAACACACTTATTAAATTCTAACTTTTTAAAAAGAAAGAGTATCACATAAAGTTTAATATGTGATCCAGGGCTATAATTTGTCACATTTTATAATCATAAGAATATGGTCAAAATCTTCTGGTAAATGGCATTTATAATTGCAACAGATATTTGTGAATCAAAAACCAGTATCGTCACACTCGATAAGGTACTTCTATACTACAGAATATAGAAAATATGTACATAAAACCAACTGCAAATATCCATTTGCAGGGAAGTCAAAAGTATGTCTCCCATCACTGCCATCATACATCACAACTGGGTGATCTAATCAATTTGTAATATTGAAAGTAATATGATCACTAACAAGAATACCTAGGTAAAACAAGATAGTCACAGGGTCTGCAATAATACTATTATTGCCATGAACACCAAAAGGTAATCAATTGAAAAATAACTAGAAAATCATATTGAGTTAAGGAACATAGTAAATTACCAATTTAATGTAAGAAGCCAAATATATTTTCTATAGGATATAAATAACAATTTTCTAATTATATATTTCTGTGGATACAAGTTTCATTCACAATCCTATTTTATATTTTCATCATCTCCCTTCTGCTTCCTTTATAAATGTAAGTTACTTTTTGTGTGGTCTATTCTGTTTCATTGAACAACTGTATATATTTTGGGCCATAGTGACATTAACTATTGTAACTATATCATAAATGTTAGTATTTGACAGAGGAAAGCTCTGATTTTTTTTATTTAGAGAAAAAAAGAAAAACAGAAAAAGGGGTAGAAATAATACAGAATTTGAAAAAAAACAGTAAGAAATCACTAGCTGATAAATTACATATTGTTATCTTGGTAGTAGTTGCTCAAGTCACAAAATCAAAGCACAAAGTGGGCAATCAATGACAGTACAAATCATTCTGTTTGATAAACTAACAAAATTTTAGTAGTATGGTTACCTGTCTTGCACTTAAACATATATACAGTTATATCCTTTAGAGCACTTTCTTTCCCTTTCATTATCATAATATCTATTATACATTTTGGATGTCATTACTCTTTCCTGTTTTTAATTTTTTACACTAGGCAGACAAATGTGAGTCAGATTTATTTCACTTATGAGGATAGTCTCAAGTTGCCTGCATTTATGTATAAAAGCCTTAAGATCATCCTTTATTATAGCTGAGTAATATTCTATTGTATAAAAATACCACATCTTTTTCATCCATTCTGTGGTTGATGGGCATTTTGGTTGTTTCCAAGATTTAGCTATTACAAATTGTGCTGCTATAAACATGAGTGCACATATATTGCTATGATATGACCTTTTCAATTTTCTGGGAAAATACCCAGGAGGGGAGTACCTGGGTTGAGTGGAACTTCCAATCCTGGGTTTTTGAGGAATCTCCATACTGATTTCCACAGTGGTTACACCAGTCCACACTCCCACCAACAGTGGAGAAGTGTTCCTTTGTCCCCACAGCCTTGCCAACATTTTTTATCGGTTGATTTCTTGATGGCAGCCATTCTTTCTGCAGTGAGATGGAATCTCAGCATTGTTTTAATTTACATTTCTCAAATGACCAGTGATGGTGAACATTTCTTCATGTATTTATTTGCCATTTGTATTTCTTCATCTGAGAACTGTGTGTTCATCTCAGATGCCCATTTTTGGAGAGGGTCTTTGAATTTGGGGGGCTTGATGTTTTTTAATTCTTTATATGTTCTGGATATAAATCCTTTGTCTGAGAGAATGCTGGCTAATGCTCTTTCCCATTCTAACGGTTTTGTTTTATCTGTTGGTGATTTGCTTTTAAGTGCAAAAACTTTTCAATAAATGAGATCCCATTTGTTGATTCTTTGAAATGTTTCCCGTGCAGTTTGCGTTTTGTTCATGAATTTTCTGCCTACCCCTCTGTCTCCAAGATTTCTACCTACCTTGTCTTCCAGTAGATTTAGTGTTTCTGTTTTAATATTTAGGTCTTTGATCCATTTTGACTTTAGTTTAGTGCATGGTGATAGACATAGGTCTAGTTTCAGTCTTCGGCATGTGGAAAGCTAATGTCTTCAGCACCATTTATTAAAGAGGCTATCCTTCCAGTGAGCATATTTTGCCCCTGGAAAGCTCTGATTCAACCATATATATCATTATTCATGAAAGATTTCTCATTTGATTTGTTCTTCAAGTTGAATTTCAGCATCATGTGATTCAGGATTTTTTTAATCTTGTTGGACTTTTTGGTCATAATTACATACATAATCACAACAGTTTTTGAAGTACAAGGACTGTTGACCTCTGTCTTCCTTTTAAGGAAAAAGAACTCAAATTTCAACTAAAGAATTCTTTGATGACACATATTATTTACACTTACATTATTATTCAAGAGACCTGTGTGAAGGTGGAGTTTGTCCACTAAAACTTGGAGAAAAGTAGTTCTGATATTCAAGAAGGCTGACTTCAAGAAAGACCGCCACAACTTAATGCTCAAAGGAGAGTCCCTCTGGTGTTGTACAATGCTAATCAAATCTGCAGAAGCTTTACATTATATTTAATGAGAGGCAGAGTCACTGAAGGGGTGGAAGAACTAAGAAAATGACTGAATGCAGTAGAACTAGCACTAGAGGGACTTAGCTTATGAAGTTCCTCCATTTTGGCCTCCACTGAGGTTCTTATAGATGTTCTTTTACAAGACAAAGGAAGTATGATATTAAAAAAAATCATTTTACACCTGTCACTTTCAGTCCCAAGAAGATGGTTACCAGCATGACAGAGATATTGCAGTACGGTAGTGACAACCACAGTGATATCATATCTTCATTTGCATCGTTCCCTCTTTTTATTTTTTAAGAAAATGACCTCCCAGGAACTCGCATATTTAGTTATATTTTTGCTTAGATGATACTTTTGGGGTGATCAGAAAAAATTTTGCCTCCTTTTCATAAATGGTAAAACATGAATTAATAAGAAGTGCAAAAATCTCCAAAGGTCTCAGACTCCTCCCACTCGGCTTGGAGCAGCTGCCATGAGTGGTTTTTTTCAGGTACCAAAATCCTTCCAAAAACAATTGGTCCTAGTGGTCCTGTCCTAACAAGTTTCCTATACTTCAACAATAACTAAAAAAAAAAAAAAAATGAAGTGAAATGTATACCCTTTTGGAGAATATGATAATACAGGAATATTTTTACAAAGGGAAAAAGTGTTTGTAAATTTTTTCCTGTTTAGATCAGGGCAGTAGAGTTGATCTCCTCACTGTGCACCATTTGCATTTTGCTGGATTAAATGTCAGTCTTTGGAGCACAGCTCCCAGAGTCAGTAATGAGCTTGGAGGTCCTGATTTAAATGTGAAGGATAGGACCCTGGTCATTTTAAAATTAAAAATTATTTTATTGTACTACCAGAATGAAAAACACTACCATTCTACATTAAGGGTTATTTGGTGATAATTTCATTTTGGTTTCCACATACTTAGATTATATAATAAATAGTGTTTTATGCAATCCACTATTTTCTTCACTGATATTGAGAGACATTAGGGCTAAGTAACTTATCTATGACATATGAAATACTTGGCAAAATATAAAATATAATATCTTCATAAGCTATAGTCCAAGTTCATGATTTCTGTATTTCAAGAGTATATGTTGTATGTTACACCAAAAGCACAATCAGAAACATACACAATTTACCTAGAGTGTTCCATTCAAAATGGGGACAGTGGGGCATAATTTTAGAAACTAAGAAGTTGTATCTTCTATGAATAAATGAAGTCCTAGAAAAGCAAACACCCTGTAATCCAGCCTGAGCATTCTTGTGTTCACTGTAGAGTCATTTTGTGGCTGGAAGTCTGTGTAAGAAAGCAGAGTAAATTATAAAGCAGAAAAGTAAGCCCCAGTATATTTGCTTTTATAATGTCTTGATATGCATAATTTCTTGATCCATGCTATTAAAATCCCCTGAGTCATGAATCCATAAAACAGTATAGATAGAAGATTGATATGCCACCTAGTCCTCTAGGAGTACAAGTGAGGAACTGGAGACTTAGAAAGGCAGTCAGAATATTAGTGATTCTTTGGGATAGACTAGATCTCTGAACTCCAGTTTTCTGCTCTTTTACCAGTGCTGTGTGTTATCATAAGTGGTTCTATGAATTTGTGTTGTTTTATCAACCTTGTTGTGCTCGAATGAATTTTGAGCATTTTGCACCTTTTCTGTTTCTGCCTTCCACCCTCTTCTTTCTACTCATCAGTACTTCTACATCCTTAACAAGGTCTTGCATGCTCTGGATGTCTTCAGACAGACACTAATTTGACTGATTTTCAGAATCACAGTGACCCATAGTACATGCAAATGAATGTGTGCTAATGAAGAAAAGAATAGATGTCTACAGTTAAGAGACTGAAAGCTTTCTTTTTAGGTCTTGTAGACACTTTAGAGAGCTATAGCCAATACAAATCATTCTCCAACTAAAGAAAAGAAGTTTATTTGGTTTTAATTACAGTAGATTCTATGTCTTTCTTGGAGTTATAAACCAAGTTATGCGATAGATGTGAAAGAGCTCTAAGGCTGTTAGATGACAGCAAGCAAGTCAACACAATCTAGAATGAATGCTGGGGAAGAAAGTTCTATGCCTAGCATAGAAGACACCAAAACCATATGAACAGTGCTGGTTTTTTCCCCACTATTTCACAAGGTTCTCATAGAATACCTCTTAAAAAAGATGATCATGTCTTGGATTGTACTTGCCTTTAGAGAAGGCAATGGTAATGAGCCTTTTAGGAGCTGGAAGCATTAGGAAACTTCTATCAGCTTAAGTATGTATGATGTCCTGTTTACTCCAGTTCCGAGGGTGATTTGTAAATTCAGGATACATTTGCATTGTATCCCAAACATAGAAAGCCTCATAATACTTTACCTTATTCAAATGTGTCTACTTAACTTTTTCTTTTTAATTGGGGTTCCAGCCTGGCATGGTGGTGCACATCTGTAATCCCAGCACTTGGGAGGCTGAGGCAGGAGGATCAGTATGAATTCAAGACCAACCTGGGCTACAAAGTGAGTTCAAGGCCAGCCTGAACTGCATAGTGAAACCCTGTCTTAAAAAGACAAACAAACAAACAAACAAACAAGCAAACAAAAATCTACCACCACCACCACAACAACAAAAGCAAAAAAAACCAATTGGGATTCTATTTCAATATGTTCATGATCTGCTATACATAAAGTTGATCATATTTTATAATATATTTACAAGTGTGCTTATCAAAGTTAAGAGACATAATCCAGGGCCCTGAAGTAGAATAAAATCAGTTGACTTGTGTGTGCAAGGAACTTGTGAGTTTGTCCCATCATACCCTACCACAATCAATCATATGCTACCTAAAACAGCCATTCCTTGATCGGTACATTTTATTGATATGACAATGATCATATATGTTCAGTCTTTTGTAATTAATAAGCGTACTTAGGCAAATTTCCCCATTTGATCCTGACAAGACTCCTACTGAGTTAAAAGTTGACCCTTACAGGTTAGGGAAATAAGAGACATAGTGACCTGACTTGTCCAGGTCACATAACTTGTGAAGAAGGGCCAACGGTACAATTCAGAATTTCACTTGCAAATCCACTACTCCTCACTAGACTCACTTAGACGTCCAGCGTTCTTTTAGAATTTGGGGAGAGGATAGCTTTTCTTGTGTGTTTTTAGAGGAATAAAGACTCTGGGGTCAGGCCTCTTGGTGTTGCTTATGAACATCTCAGCTTTGCAAGCGAGGTTTATGTGAGGGTCAAGGTTTGGCTGTGAGGCCGGAGAACTCAGCATCAAAGATCTGCACTTTAGACCTGCCTGTCAGGTGTTGCTTTAGAAGTGAGTAGAAGGACTGCAGTATATCTATGACCAGTGATCAGAAAACTGTAATGCACTGTCTCTGTCTCTGTCTCTCTGTCTCTGTCTCTGTGTCTCTCTGTGTATATCTGGTTGCTGGTATTCACACCCTTGTGTATATTAGGCAAGCATCCAAACATAGTAACTTATAAATAAAATTTTATTCAACCATAATTATGCTCATTTGCTTATATTATTATTATTTATTTATTTCTTTGGTACTGGGGATTGAACTCATGACCTCGTGTTTGCCAAGCAGGGACTTACACCGCTGAGCTAAACTCCCAGCCCACTTATATTATTTTTATAGCATAAGCAGAGTGGCGGTGTTGCATCAGAGACCATATTCCAAGAAAATATGAGAAAGTTTATTGTCTCCTTTTTTCTTCTCCATTTTATTTTTCTTTATGTTTCTATTTTGTCAGGGCTTTTTTTTCTCTCTCTCTGCCTCTCTCGGGCTCTGTGTCTCTGTGTTTCTCTGTCTCTGTCTCTCTCTGTGTCTCTGTCTCTGTGTCTAATCTCTCTCTCTCTCTCTCTCTCTCTCTCTCTGTATATCTGTGTTGCTGGTATTCAGATCCTTGTGTGTACTAGGCAAGCATCCAAACACAGTAACTTCCCACCCTGGGTTTTGTTGAAGAATGTTTGAAGCACATCTATAGCTAATAAGGGAATTCATTTCAGCCCTCAGTGACTCGGCTATCATTGCCCAAGTTCCCTGGAAAAGCCCTCCTTCTCATTTCAGAAAGTAAGAAAGGTATTTTCTACATTTATATCACATTTCCACAAATACAGTCTCAATTAAAGTTCCTTTCCTTTTAATTTTTCCCATTCTTTATTGTTATTCAACCTTGAGATGAACCAGGGAGATTGGTAAGAGGTGCCCCCTGGGGACCTTTTGCAAGTGCTATTCCACGAAGTTCTGGTTTCCCAATGTGTGTCTTATACAAAACCAAACAATACAAATAATGCTTCCATTGTACCGTTCCTATAGCTGGTCTCAAGGGGCGAGACTATCATCACAAAACACCACAAAGCTGCTATAGAAACGGGCAGACAGAGGAAAGAGTCCTCTGAGAGCCTCAGAACTTCAACAGAAACTTCCTCTGAACTGACAGCTACAAGCTGCAGGGGTTTTGCTTGGTTATTTACTGAAATGTGAAGAGTACTCATCTCAATGAATAGCCACAGAAAATTTTCACTGTTATCCATGTAAATTATCAAAAAGATTGTATTTATAATCCTTAAAGCAGTCATAATTTTAAAAAATTTTAAATTGTTACATAACAATTTAAATTGTTACATAACAACAGCAGGCAACCTTTGATTATTTCTTTCATCATCTTGCTAGATAACATTCTAATGTCTAAATGAAAAAATGCTCAGATGAATTATTGAAGATAGAGTTGTGTTTACTGATTTTTCTCGTGATACAATCTCCCAATTGTTTTAAACAATTAGCTTCTTGATTTTTATTTATCTAGGAATATTCCATTGCTAAATTATATTGTATACTTCTTCTTTTGCCAAATGTTTGGTAAAAGCTATTTTTCAATATTTAGAACAAAAAATATTTATATAACTTATAACTTATATGGGAATAATAGTTCTAATTCTAGAATTCTTTATATAACTTATATGGGAATAATAGTTCTAATTCTAGAATTCTTTTTCTAGGGCTTAACATAACTAGGCAAGAGGAAAAGTCTTACTCATATTTCTGTGTTAGCCTCTTTTGGTGTTCTCAGAACTCAGAACTCAGATCAGCAGAAAAAGTAAATAACACCTAAGTTAGTTTTTTGTAAGCTGAAGTAATGTTCACATTAGGCTGGGGAATACCAAGTATTGATTGATAGATACAAAAGATGAATTGATGTCACCAGGAGAACACGATAGCATCAGAGAATTGGAAATATTTTTGGTTTTGGTACAGGAAGTGAAGCAGAATGATTTTAAGAAAAACCTAGGCTTGGCAAAGCTTCTTTGAAGCCATTAGGCTAATTATAATATTAATTTTAAAAGTGTGTGTGTGGAGGGGGGATAGTTCTATGTTTTGTTCCATTCTATGGGTCACGCAGAGGAAGTTTCTCTCCTCTCTGTATAACAGGTGCTATCGCTGGAAGTTTAGACCATATCTGATCTCTGCCTTGTGGATCCCCTGCTCAATCTATCATGCGGAAACAAAGCTGTGAGACAACAGTGCCTGGGTTTGCTGGCTCTCAAATGTATTGTCCAGCTCGGTGACATCACACCAGCTAGTAAAAATCCCACATGTGAGTGATGCTCTCTGTCAAGGTGCTGAAGAAAGAAAGCGTGACAGGCTGACACCCCGTATCCAGCCCAGAATCAAGGGGTCTCATGGGAGCAGCTGGATAAGTTACTCATTTCAGCATATTTTATTACATATTTATTCCAATCCAAGACAGGAACTGCTACCAAAATTAGCTTCTATGGTTCCACAGGCCAAGAAATTCATGTAATTCATGCACACTATAGAAACTGACTACAAACCTATTGCTGTATTGAGTTCTTTCAACATTAGAATAACAGTTTCAAATCCCTGAGATAATTTCTCATAAACCTAAAACATGAGCTCTTGATTTTATTTATTGAGGAGTATTATAAGAAATTAAATGTAAGTATTCAAAAGCAACTGCAAAATGAGGAGATTACAGTGGCAATACTGTAAATGGGAACTCACTTAAATGTCAGAGTACTTGCCATAAAAGCAGCAATAATGATGCAAAACACAATTCACAGAGTTTTCAAATATTAAACTCATTTACTTTTTCTGTGTTAGACATGATGAGGTTCAAATAATCATCACCAAACTGATGGAAATAGTATCATCACCATCATATACTGACAAAAGATGAACAACTCTGTTATTCTGTCCTGCAGGTTCTTACTAATGTAACAAAAAACAGCCACAAATCCCAGAGGGAAAACAACAGCACATTAGAAGTCTCAGAGCTCAGGGGGTCATTATAAACCTGTATGCTAATAAGCCCAGCATTTAAAGAAACTAAGCATAGCAAAATGACAATAAATAGAGATTTAATTTTTCAGACTGTTTGTTACTTTCTAGTCATACAAGGTTTTAACTTTGGAACATTCGTAGCAGTTGTTCCATGTATATTTCTGATCCAATTGTTGATCCAATTTGATAAAATGTCTACATCCCCGGGCCTTCTTTTCTACCTTCATGAACAATAATCAAATGTACAAGCACTGTAGCCACAGGAGAGGGTCCTAGTGAAGCATGAGGTGTGGGAACCACGGGGAGCAACTTGCAGTTTCATTGAGAAGAAAGAAAAAGGGTTCTATGCAATCAGAAAAAAATAAACAACAACAAACAATTCAAGCTAAAATAAAAAAAATAAGAAAACTGATTCTTCAATGGGACTTATCAAAATCTACTTCACATTGATAGAAAGCCATACATAACAAAGGCATGCGAAAGGCTTCTAAGTTAGATCAGCGAAAGGAAAGGAGTGCTGATCTGAGTGTCTTCTGCAAGAGAACCACTGGCAACAATCGTAGTTCTCGAGAAACCCAAACCCTTCATTTTACAGGAAATGAAAGTGAAAACTGTTCATATTTCAGCTAAAATGTCCCTTCTCCTTCAAGGACAGTTTTCATTTTATTTTTTTAATTTGGCAGATGCTTTATTGCATTCCTAAACTGTCCTGTGCATATCTCAGAGATAAAGTTAATAGCCCTTCAGTGCATGGTCCTCTTCTATAGGTAAGAATTACCTTTGAACCTGTTCACCTCCAGCACTTAGCTTAACACCTTTAGTAGAAAAGGTGCTAAACACATTTGTTGAATGAATGAACAAAGACAAACTTCTCATATAGACAAATGCAGATAGGTATTTGGGGTTCTTTTTTTTTTAATGTTGTTACTAACATACTTTTCCACTATTTCAAGTTGTCTGTGCAGCAGAAAACCTTTTCCAGAAAAAGAAAAAACAAAACAAAACACCAACTCCTTCCAAACAAAAATTACTTCTATCCCTCTGTGTCTGTCTGTCTGTCTGTCTGTCTGTCTGTCTCTTTCTCCCCCTCTCTCTGCTCCTATGGGGTGAGTTTGTATTTTAGCAAAACTGTTAAGTCCCTGCATGAACTGAATGGTGAACTGATCACCTTAGGTGGTGGAATGTAGATCGCAGAAAAAGCGTGATCTTAGGGCCCTTACATGAAGATGGTGAACCTTCTTAGAACACCATTTCCACTTTTGCCATAAGCACCTATGTTAGGGTGCTTATGCATTTATGTTAGGGTTATGTATTTTCTACATAATTACTCTAGTTTCTGCTTCATTTTAATTTTATTTATGTGGCTGTGGCAATCAGTCTTAAGTTTACATTTGTAGACTCAACGAATTATAGAATTGGACTGAATGATCTTTAGCAATCATGCTTAGGAAAGCGCAACAGGATCAATGACTGGTGAATATTTGCAGTTCACAAATCTCAAGATTTTAATACGTGAAAGGGAGTTTTAACATGGTCCCAGAGGCCTATATTTTATTCTAAGACATGCATTTGAGAGAAAAAAGCAAAGCAATAGAAATCTTTATTTTTGATGGAAAAGAACAATAACGTTCTCCTAAAAATATCATACCAAGGACTTTGAATGGTAAAGATGTTGGTAGTAATGAGACCAGAGGTAAAGCTGGACTAGTTTTCTTTGAGCAGCTGCATATGTTAGATAGCTACCAAGGGACTTTACTTCATAGGTATCTTGTAGGTAAATGGTTCAGAACACATTGTGTTAAAAAAAGAATAAAATATTTCAAAATTGAAAATAAAAGACTTGAATTGCAATTAAGCAGTCCCACTCACTTCATTATAATAAATATTAATGTAAAATGTTTCATAATATTGAAAAACTAGATACCTACACCTACCACAAAAAGTGGGCCAATGGTGCGCTTTCTCTTAAGCTGACTGTTATCTCATGAGAGTTAATAAATGGAACTTGCCACTCACCATCCCAGCCTGTTTCCCTCTTCTCCTCCTTCTTTGTCTCCCTCCCCTCTCCTTCTCCGCCCCTTCCTCTCGGTCTCTCTCCCTTCTCCTTCCTTTTCTTCTTTCTTTTCGTTTGGAAGTTATTAAAGTGTGTAATGGCCCACACACAGTCTTCTGCTTCTCTGATCATGGTTGCCAAGGAGAGATCAATTTTTGATTTTTGGAGGAGTCATCTTATTTTGTGATTTGGTAAATTCACATCATTTTTTTTTTTGAAGAACAGATTGTCTGATAATAGAAAAAAATATGTAGAGCTTCCTTTTTCTCCTTTTAATTTTTTGTTTTGTTCCTTGATTTTTCTTTATCAATCACATTATATTTTCATTTTACTACTTTATTATTCAGCAAAGAAAATTAAGCATTTGGGCCTAGAACTTTAAGCCAATGTATCTCTTTTGAGACATTTCTCTGTCAAGCTTAATCAACTTTCCCCATTTCTATTAGCACTATACCCTTCGTAACAGGGTCATTCATTAATTGTTCTCTTTCATAGCCTCCTCAGGCCAGACCCTGATGCCTCCACAATTCTTTTTTTAAATTTTTTTCATTTAGAGAGAAAAATATGAAACAGAAAGAGGATAGAAATAATACAAAATTTCAAAAACAAAAACAAAAACCAGTAAGAAATCACTAGTTGATAATTACATATTTTCCTCCTGGAAGTAGTTGTTCAATTTGCAAAAATAAAGCATAGAAAGTAGACATTTAAACAGTGAGACTGCAATCAGCTCTGTTCATCTATCCAACAAAAACTTAGTATTATGGTCATCAATCCTACACACTCAAACATACATGCAGTTATATCCTTTAGAATACTTTCCTTTCCTTTCTCTTTTTTTTACAATAACTATAATCAATTCTCATAAACTATTTAAAAGTTCTATACATGTATAATTCTCTACATGCATACCTAGCCTTTCTGTATTAGAGGGAAAAACAAACCAAAACAAGTCAACAATACAAATTCCTAGAGAAACATGAAATGAAAAGGACATATAAAACCACAATACTAGGTGATCTATGGTTGTCACCATGATGTCTCCTGTTATTTTCAATAAAATTGTCTATATCGTCAGGCATAGTATAATTAAACTTAGTGGTACATAGCACTATTAATAAAAATCAAACATTGGAGACATAGAACTTCACAGGCAGTTAATAATCAAACAAGAATGGGTATCCTATTGAACCATGCCATCCCCAGAGTAGTTGCCCCTGCTCCCAGACTTGACACCCTCAAGCATACCAGATTCGAATAAAATCAGTCAAGACAAAACAGTGATATAGCCAATCTTCTCTGCCTCATCTCTGCTATGCTATTTTTCTGTCATTGTTGTTTACTTTTCTCCTTCATTCCACTGTCTGCCCCTTTCATTGAGGCCTTTCTGCCATAGTTCCTGGAATCCTAGTGATTTTCTTCTCTCTCTCTAGAATGTCCTTCAGTATTCTTTGGAGGGTTGGATTGGTGGTCACAAACTCCCCCAGTTCCTCTTTGTTGTGGAAATATCTTATCTCTTCATTAATTTTGAGAGAGTTTTGCAGGGTACATCAATCTGGGTTGGAGGTTATTTTCTTTCAGGGCTTGGAATATTTCACTCCAAGCTCTTCTTGATTTGATAGTTTGCATCAAGAAGTCTGCCGTGATTTTGATGAGTTTTACTTTATAGGTAATCTGTTTCTTTTCTCTGACTGCTTTTAATATTCTGTTCTTGTGATGGATTTCTGGGATCCTGATTATTATATGTCTGGGTGTAGATCTGTTTTGGTTGTAGCTGGCTGGGGTTCTGTATGCTTCATGTATCTGAACATCACTTCCTATGCTTGGGAAGTTTTCCTTAATTATTTCTGTGAATAGCCTTTTTATTTCATTTGTATTTGTTCCTGCTTCTTCACTCACATTTTTTATTCTTAAGTTATAAATCCTCTTGTTGTCTTCTAGCCTTTGTATTGTTATTTCCTGGTTCCTTGTTATTTTTAAATGATCCTTCCTTTCGCGATCATACATTACAAACCTGTCTTCACGTTTTAAAAGTCTGTCTTTAGTTTCTTTTTAAGAAGTTTTGCCAGCTTTCAATGGAGTTTTTAATTTCCTGATAGTCTCTTTGGATCTGTTTCATGTATTCTAGATTTTGTTTATATTCTCCATCAAAGACTTCTCTCCTTTCTCTGGTTTCCTCCATTCTTCCATATGTGTCTTCTTGAGGATTGCCCAGCATTTCTTTTATTAATCTTGTTATATCTTGCTTCACCTGAGTTAGAATTTCAGATTTAAATTCGTTGATGAGGTCAAGGAAGTATTTATTTCTGATGAGGCTGTGTCTGATACTGCATGTCTGCTGCCCTCAATCTCCTCTGTACTCACCCCTCCTGGGCTTATTTTCCCTGGGTTGGTGGTTGAAGGCCTTTTTCTGTTTCTCTGTCTTGTCATGTTTCTGGTTTCTTTCAGACCAGTGAATGGTGGAAGTGTCCAGACCTTTACGTACTGCCGTAAGTCCCTCTGCAGCTTACTGGCTAAGGCAGTGCTGCCCTCCCCTGTCTGCTGTTGATCTGTGAGGTACAACACAGGGGCATCAGTGTGGGCCGACCCCTCCCCTCTCAACCAGTCAGTGACTTCAGCACGTCAGTCTATGCCCTGCACATGTCATAGGTTTGGGACAGCCTTGTCCCTGGCTATTGGGTCCCAATCAGGGGCATTGCCCAGCCCAAGCAGATCCCACCAATCCACTTTGGGCCAGGAGCCACTGACTGAAGTGCCTCAGCCTTTGATTCAAGCCTGACCTGCCCAAATCCAATATGTCGTCATGCCGGTGATCTCTCTCTGGGGAACTCAGTTCCCAGCACTCACCAAAGTCTGTGCAGCTCTGCTCACCGTCTCACTCTCCATTGCAGCACCTCCTCCTGCCAAGGGTCTTGAACTCAGCAACCCCTTCTCTTGGCAGAGCCATGACCCCAGCTCTATCATGAGTTGCCAGACTCCAAGATGCACCCAGCCCAGCTACCAGAGTGTGCCCAGCTCCAGCCCTCTGTCTATGCTTCTTCTTCTTCTTTTTTTTTTTTTTTACTTTATTTTCTTTTTCCTCAGTTTCTTCCTGGGTCATGAGAATTTCTCTCCTCGCCTTTCATCCAGTCCTCTCCATGGAGTCAGATTCCAGGATTTGAGTTGTTTTTCTCAGAGAGGCTCTCTATCATGCTACGGCTCAATCAGCCATCTTGGATCTCCCCTCCCACAAATCTTTTGCTACTTGTTCTTTTCTTTGTTTTTCTCACATTTTCTGGCCTCATGATGTTGATGTGAACTATTGCAAATAGTCATTGGAGATTCCATCTAACAAGTTTTGTCTTCTAAAATGCAATCGTTTGGTCCAGATTTATATTATTTAAGCAAAGTCTGGTCATTTTGCTACAAAGTCTGACAATATTAACTCTCAAACTGGTGTCTCCAAAAAAGGGTTGATATTTGATCTTCACATTCAGGGTTACTCTGAGTATTTGAAATATATTTCATAAAGATGAGTGAATACAAAGCAGAGAGAGTGACAAATCTAACACCTTTACATTAGATTGTTTAACAGATTAATTAAGATACTTATGGTATATCACATAGTGCCACTTGTGTAGATTAAAAAAAGTTGTTGCTTTGACTTATTTGGGGTTTGTTGAAGTAATGTTACAGAAAGCTGGGGTCACCTCTACTCTGGTTATTTTTCATAGAAAAATATGATAGTCTTTGAAATATGAATTTTAAGACAATTTTATCAGCACATAGAATTAAAATCTTGGCTAGATTTTGTTTATTAACCCTTTTTTGTGTAATGTATTTTATAAAATAAAATAAAACAGATTCTTGCTGTAAATACCCACATTGAAGCCTCACAAATGGACCTATATTTTGTAATTCAAAGTGGACATTTTAAAAGCAGTTTAAAAATTACATGGCTGTATTACTCAAATGAGAAAAATAGTTGATGTGCATTCAGATTAGTCCTCTTAATAATGCTTTAGAACTCTCTGCCTAACGCTGATTCAGCATACAATGCTAATTTGCAGTGCCCCATTGGCTTTGCCCAAGGGCAAAGAAAATGGTTCATGTTGCCTTAGCAAGGCCAGTCTGAGACAGTGTAAAAAGTTAAGAGTTTTTTCAAGCTCAGAAATTAAAAGGCAGAAAGTATATATGTATTTTACCTACTTACATTCCTGAGGCAAGCACCAGCTTCTAGATTTCCACTAGGACTAAATTTAGAATAGAAGAACTCAAGCTCTTGTTTGCTCTTCCACCATGACAAGCTAAGACACAGGGAGGAAAGTTCTGGGCTCTAGGAGGAGGCATAAGACCCAAGATGTAGGTAAAGAAAAGAGAATGCCTACCTCAGAAGGGAGTCTTAGAGAGTTGTTTTATCCAGAAACCCTTTGATCTAGGAGCAAAAGTTCATGGACATTTGGATCTTGTTTCCTGTACAAGGAAATAACTAACCAACTGTCAATATTATTATTTTAAGGATGATTAAATTCAGGTTATTCTAAAACAATATGATTTTGGCCTAAAGTTTCTATTAAACTTGGAAAACATGATGCTTGCATTAGTGGCTTTTATAAGAGGAGTAAAAAGACTCATATTAGCAAGTTTGCAATGTCTCACATGCCCTGTCCTCGTGCCATGACTTGGCAGTGTGCCAAATGGGTGCTGCTACTGCCCCGAGGCAGTGTTTCTGAACTTCATTTTCTGTTACTTTTGTTACATCTTTTCAGAAAGGGAAATGGCCTGTCCATTAACACCTGTTCAGGGGAGCAAATTGATAGGCTGTTGAGCTCGCACTCTACTGGATAGAACTGCACTTGATTGAATTTGATTTCTTTTTCTATAAAAGACATTCATTAAGCAGTTACCTTTCTACATACACAGTCAAATGGCAACTGTTACTAGGTACTGAGGGGGTGAAAACTCAACTGTTAGCCTCATACAAAGTCCCATACAGGCTTTTGGGTGTGTGTGTCCACAGAAAGTAGATTCTTACACTCCTTCATACTACCTGTAGGGATTTATTTTGCTGGAGAATCATATGTCGGAAAAACTGAATATAAGTAACAATATTTAATTTGACTAGGTCCCTAAAGCTCTCTAGAATTTGCAGTTAGGTCTAAGTCAATTGGCTCTTCTTCAGGATGACCAAAATATCTTTTCATAGATTACTTAATACTCCCTTCCTTAGAAAACTGTAAAGTGTTCTCCATATTTACTTATTTCTCCAGCTTACATTTTTTTGTCTGACATTGGTAGGATTTTGTTCTCTAGGTAATAGGAGCAATATAAAAGACTTGTTCCTCAGAGATTTTAGATATAAAAAGAAATCACAGATACAGAAATTAGATAAAGCAATTTTTGCTTCTTGTTACTTTGGGGAATGCCCAGGCTAAAAACCTAGTATTCCAGAGTAAGCAAATGCTGGCTCTCTGCCTTTGGTCTGCATCCCCCCACCCCCTTACTCAGCCTTATGAACTTTGATAAGACCTTTACGTTAACTATCTTTCTTTTTGCTGATACTTCAAATTGAAACCGTGACTTTCACAACGAGCTGTGTCCTCTGGTGCTTTCTAAAATAATATCCTCAGGCACAGTTGCGCTAAGTTTCCTAGGCCGAGCTTGAACTTGTGATTCTCCTGCCTCAACTTCCGCAAGTGCTGGGATTATACCCAATTTAGATATAAAATTTATTAAATAGAGATAACATCCCTTTGAGATTTAACTGAGGTAAAAGGTATTAAAGTTCCTAAAATATTTTCTGGAGCATACTAGAAACTCAGTAAGCATCACTTTCATGTGAATTTCACAGGCCAAGGTTCATAAGAATTAAGTTAGGAAATTCACAGATATAACAGAATTAGAACGCATTTAAGTTCTATCCTCTTTGATCACAAAACATGCAGATATCTTTTAGTAGAAGAAATTTCAAATGCTTTAGCTGTCTACACTCAGTATTTTAAATGTGGGTAAATAGAAATTTAGAAGTCACACTTGCTTAGGGAAAATATTTACATTTTTATGTGGATTAAAATTTGTCAGGTTTGACCTCTTGATTTTGCATTGCATAGTATTTACACTTATTACAAAGTAAACACATTCTTGACTATACAAACAAACCAACACTGACTTTTTCTTTTGTTTTGTTAGAGACTACTAAATGAGTCAGTCCTTGAAAAGGAAAATAAGAAGACTTTTGTTTTCAATATATCAAACTTTTTCCTACCACCAATTAAAAAAAAATTAAAACAGAAAAATCCTACAACATTTTCAAAATATAGGATTCTACCAAGAGGAGTGGTATGATAGGTTAAATGGTTGCATTACTTTTTCTTTACGATTTGTGAATCGTCTTGAATGGGGCCTTTTGTGAATGGGATGTGGATGAATGGACTGTGAGGAGGAAATATCTCAGGATCCAAGGCCAGGTCAGCCTGCTCTTAGAATGTGCATTCACAGGGATGCTGAGCCTCCAGGAGAGAAGGCCTGGGATTCTTAGACTGCCACGCTTTGGGGAAGATCAAAGATCAAACTGCAATGTGGGCAGGCTAGAGAGATGTACAAGAAGCCCCAGATTTTCTAGCAACACAGCCTAAGTGTCAAATAGGTGAGTAAAGAACCCTATCTTTCCAGTGCCAGTAGGCACACAGTAGAGAACTGAGGAAAGCTAGCTGCAGTAAGACCCCCGCATGAGCTGGTGGGAATGTCCCAGCAATCATCAGCCAAGCGAGCCACATAAGCTGAGACACCAGATGTGGAGCAAAGACGAGCCCTTCCGCCGCGCCTTACTAAAATACTGACACAATTATAATCTACTAAACGTTGCTTTATGTCGCTAAATTTTGGAGTGATTGTTAAACACTGGTAAATATCTGGAATAATGGAAAACAATGTGTGACTGAGGATCCCTGGTCTCAGTTTAAAAAGTCAGATTTGACCTTTTCGGGTTTTTTTTTCTCTGCCTTTCAATAACTTTTCACTCATAAAACAAATATCAAAATCCCAACTACTACTGGTTTTCTGCCATTTAACTAATTTTTGTCATTCTGTAATTATCTTGTCCTTGTCAGTCACCAAGGACTTTCCCTTGCAACACATGTAGATTTTCTTCCAAGTGACAAAATCAAGTTTGTGTATAAGTAGCCAGGATTATGCTTTGGTTTTCCTGAAGTTCTGCCTTTACTTTCCCAATAAGCCTGTAGACAAAGAAGCTATTAATATGAGCATCATATGCCTTTATAGCTCAAGCACTTACCAAGGGAGGGAACGAGGCAGGTACACAGCCACCGAGAGGTGCTGAGTGTGCTCACAACACTTGAGCACACATGCTCAGAGCAGTGAATGTGTGGGATTCAGCAATGGTGTTTTCTGTTTCCAATTAAATGTTAGTTCACTTAAGAGGTACCGCTCCCAAAGGAACAATCATTTCTGAGACTTTAACATTTCTGAATGGTATATTTTAATTTCACCTACTTTCATTGCCTTCTCTAAAATATTACAAAGCCTCAAGGCTAGGCTTTATTTTGTGAAGGAGCATTTCGTTTTGTTCAATTTTCCTACAAGGAGAGAAAAAGCAAGCTCACGTGGTCCCAAACAGTATTTAGTTATTTAAAACTCTGACTTACTACTAGAGAAGAGATAGAGTTTCCTGTAACCATGAAGATTTTAAGCATGGGTGGTCCTAAGTCTGTTTCCTCAGAGAGTGTGCCCTGCCTCTCCTTCACCACCGTTCCCTCCCCATCTTTTGAGAGATGGCTAAGGATGGCATGTTTGCACTCCCTAAATAATGATTTTGTAAACCAGTAATTATCACTATCACTGTTTGTATAACATTTGTTTATTAGTTGTGAATGGTATATATTGGATATTCCCTCAGGGCTTAGAAAGCCTAAGGAAATTCCAAATCAGGCCCCATATATTTTCTTATGCTTATCACCTCCTTTCCTAGAAAAGAGTGAGAAAACAAGTACTGGGAGTGAACGGCCGCGGCTCCCCATCCGCCAGGCCCTGAGCAGCTGTATTATTTCACTGTCAGCCTCCCTTAATCCTTCGCTTCTTTCCTTTCATCTCTCCATTTGTATAATTACCACTGACTAAGCAACTAGTAAACTAGACGCTTGGATAAACTGCTAAGTGTGGATGAGATTAAGATAGACTAAGTTAAATTCCTCAGACCTAAGGAGCAGAGATGACAGTCAGAGCGCGTGCTAAAAATAAATACTGAATCTTAACTAATTTTCCAGATTTACTTAAAGTTATAATACTTCGGTTTTATCCATGAAATAATTAACTTCTTAGCAACTGTATTTTTCTCAAAAACTATTGAATTTCCACAATGGGTTAAGTAAACTCTTTATTACTTTGAATTTTCAGATCATTACTTTGGCAGAGAAAGATAACTCAGGCAAAAAGATTGGCATAATATAGCCCATTATCAAAAGTGTGAAGGCGATACAAAAAATGTTCAGATTTCAACTAAATGTGACTGACTGTTAAGATCATTTTGTGCTACTTTAGATGAGTAAAATTTAGGACTCTACATATTTTGGCCTGGGCTTTTAAAATGCATTTTCATGTTGCATTATGGAAAGATTTGCATGGCTTAATACAACCAAGATTAGAATATCAATTTAAGTATCAGGTGAACTCTTCAACCTGTGGAGAATTTCTTCTCACAAATGAAAAGCTAAAATTGTTACTCACCCTGCTCCCAGAATAGAACTAAGAGGAAGTCTGGGTGGAACTGGAAAAAAAAAAAAGCATATAAAAGTAAAATGGATAAAGCAAAATCTATTTTTTTTAAACAGATGTAGCTCAGAGTTGGCCTATGGATTTTCATTACTAAGGAAAGGAAATCACTGAAACACATAACCTAGTAGGGCTTTAGAAATATACATTCATATGAATAATAATACCATTTTTTAGCTTTTCAGGTGGGACCCAAGAGTCCTGAAGGGAAGATGCCTGCTTTGGGCGTGATGTTATTCTCCACAAAGGCCAGGGAGCAGTGCTTCTGTGTCCTGCCTGTGAAACTCACAGGACCCTTGGTGGCTGGTGTCACTCTGCACAGGCAGCCTCCATTTCTGCTCAGGGTCCTTGCACAGGTGCCATACCTGGCTTTCTGTTCGTGAGAGCTGCCCTCTCCTATTTACTGAAAACAAGTCCATCTCTCCTGTTTTTCACAGATTCTTACCCACTTTTTCAATACCACGGTGAAAGGACATAGCATAAATTGTCTTTTGGGGTTTTCTTTTTGTTTTCCTTCACCTAGAAATCGACTAGATGGCCAATAAGGCACCCCGCAGCCATGGCCACCTTTCTTCTCACTTGTATGTAAGAACCATGAATATTGGCTCGTCTTTCCTTGAGAGGGTGGCCTGACCTCTTATGTTGGCCAGAGGACCTACATACTTGGAAGAAGGGAACTGTTAGTCCAGGAAGCAGTGCAGACAAAAAGAATGCAATCGTCATTAAACAAAGAGGTCATGAAATCAGAAGAAAAATATATTCATGACTGATAGAGTTATGGAGGATCAGAGGACTTTGTGTCCTTGATGAATAACACAGGAATATATATATATATATATATATATATTTTTGTCTTTTTGAGACAGGGTCTCGCTACACAGTTCAGGCTGGCCTTGAGCTCACTCACTTCATAACCCAGGCTGGTCTTGAACTCACAACAGTCCTCCTGCCTCAGTCTCCCAAGAGCTGGGATTACAGGCATGAGCCACCACATCCAGCTAACACAGGAATATATTTTCTCTTGATTTCATGACCTCTTCACTTAATGATGGTTGCATTCTTTTTCATAGTAGAGTATTAATGTCAGCATATAAGAACAAAGGATTATGAAATGGAACTGTGAAAGAATGATTTAATTCTGCTAAGGAAGTATGGAATGTGACAAAGCTCCCCTTTTCTCTACCTCTCATTTTTAGTACCAATTTTAATTTTATCTTAATATTAAGCCTTTGCATTCAGGAAAATGTAAGCAGAATCATCCATCATTAACATTTGGGGCACATTCATTCTTTTGCTTTTACACACACACACACACACACATTCACACTGTCTGGCTCTCTGTAATCTTCCTTTCTTTTGACCATCATCCACCATCAATCTATTTATATATTTTACTAAAGGACTTGACCACTTTATTTCAAAAACTTTGTCTTTAAAATCCGAAAAGAGTTCCTAACAATCATTCATTTTGTCAGCAAAAAAACCAGTATGTGATACACTTGCCTATTTTCTTTACTTCCTTGAGCTCAGATTAGTTATCTTGACCTCAGAAACCATGTTAGAGAGTTGTAGAGATGCTGCTGGGATGATATCCCTTATTTAAGTGTGTAAAATTAGGTCACAGATGGTCCCTAAGTGTTTTGTTTTTCTGGTGTCCTTGGCCAAAATCTTGACTGTTAAGTACTAATTTTTCTCTTTCATGACATAAATTAAATATAAAAGTAAATTTTGGTCATTCCAGTGCAATATGCTATCACCTTTACTTCCCTTGCACTACAACACAGGGAGAATTTATTTTTAAAGCTAAGTGAGACCATGTTGCTTGTTTTCACTAGGACTAGAATGGGCTCTAAGTCCTGACTGTCCGCAGAACTCATTTGCTTCTAACCCTGGCTACACTGCATCCTTTGTCAGGAGCCTCTAAATAGTTCTCCCTGTGGTTTGTCTGCCAGCTAGTGGCCATCAGGTGGGTTCTCTCTCCTGTTGGCATCCACGATGGTTACCATTAGGCAACTGCAAGAACCCTTCTGTCTCTTCATTCTGAGTTGTCATGGAGAGACATACATTGCCCAACACCATACCATTTCTGGCTGATTTGTATTTCTTCATCAATATGCCTGTCTTGCTCTTTTAACATCCCCAGTCATAAAGCAGGAAATCTCCTGAAGTAGTTGCTCAATGAATACTTGTTAATAGAATGTTTATAAACAAATGGAGGTCACCGATTCCAGTTTGCCAAAGCTGCACTGAGAAATGCATGTAGTTAAGAAGAATGGTCTTTCTCATAGGGCATCACTTGAGGCCAGTGTATTAACTAATTTATTCCAAGAATGTCACAGAATTGATGATCTTTGATGCCCCAAATCTAAAAGAAAATAGTTGTAAACAATAACAAAAAATCCAACCACTTTGTTCCTGCATCTCCCATTTCACAAAGAAACAGTAAATTGGTTCAAAGCTGATTTCACAACATTTTGTGTGTATACTTTCTCACTTCTTTTACTAGTCATCTCTCCCTACACACACACATCCATGTCAAAACTTCCCAGGCCTGAATGCTGAATACCAGTCTTATGGTATATACATATAAAATACAGTTTCTGAAGAAATTGTAGTAATGGATAGAAAAATATTCCTTTTAAAGAGCAGTCTTTGACTCTAAGTAGTTACTCTCCAAAGTAGAGAAAATCTAAGATAAGGATTGAAGGATGTGATAGAAACTCAATTTTACAATTCTGCAAAATTTGGTTGAGAGTCTATGTATTACTTAATCTACTTTTTCTTTCTAAAAACATACTACTAAAATATTTGCAAGATAGTATTTTTCTAAAACTTTGTTATTGGCAAATTATCTGATTTTATAATAAATGAAGTAAAATATATTCATTCAATCTTGTTTTTTAGTAAGCATTTTAAATTTTTGGTTAGTAAGCAATTATTTACTACAAAATTACCATGTCTCTGAGTATACTTGTTTGCTCAAGGGTTTTGCACTTCGCTAAAGTTGATACCACCCTCCAAAATTATTAAAATCATTTGCACACTTAACCACCATTCTTGAGAAGGAACATATCTTGTTACTTGCACAACACTAAGTCATTTCAATTTTATCAATATTTGTAAAGGATCATCCTCAGATAGCATTTCATTATTTTTTAAATTTGATTAATAGTTGATAAAACTTAATGCTTCATATTTAGTATGCACATGTATATTTTGTTTTGTGAACCTAATTTTTGTTCTTTGGCCATTTTTCTTTAATGGCATTTGTCTTTACTATTACATTAAAGTAAATAAAGTCGGTATGAGGAATGTTTGATGTTTACAGGAAATGAACACGTCGTTGGTCCTTATGATGGCCAACAGTGAGATGACCGTTGCCTGGGCCCTGGGAGGAACTGCAGATCTGTAGGCATCTATTATGGTTCATCTGTCACCTAGGAATTTTATTTGATGTTTTCCAGTGTTTGAACTTCCTATCTTCCTGTCTTCTCTATATCAAAACGCTCGCTTGGACTCTTGTTAAAGGAAATATGGAATTAATTTTCTTAATCTTGAAAACCTTCAAAGGTTTCATTTTTTCTGTTTAGCCTTCTGGACAGTTTTTAAACTATGGCTTCGTTGTCATCTGGCATCTATCAAGTCTACTCAAAAGTTCAACTATATTCTCAGAAGACCACATTAAATGACTAGTCAGTATGGCAGCGTGGGTCTGTGCCCTTGCCTCAGCATAGGTTAATTCTGGAAAATCATCCTAGATTTTCAGTTCTTCGTGCGGTTAGTTAAGGCCTCTGTCACAATTGCATCTGAGTTCACCTTCTTTTCCTGCCCAGACCTGTAGCTTGCATTCTCCATCAGGAGCAACCTGCTGCATTGCTGCAGGGATCTCTGCACCTGACCAGAGATAATTAGTCCCATGTACGGGATGAGAAAACAGACCCTATGTGAGGATATCAGAATTGGAGCACCGATGAATGATGAGGACAGCTCCACTGATGGTAGGAGAAGTACAGAGAAGCTCTGCTACACTCAGGATGCTGATGTTAAATTTCTACTTAGGATGTACATTGTAGGAGATCAGGGAAGGAATTAATTGACAGATGCGATGTTTTATGGGCTTGAGAGGTCAGAGGAAGTAGTAATTATAAGCACTACAGAATTCTATCACTCTTAATGAATACGAACTTTAATTTGGAGAAAGACAATGAAATATGAAGAGTTATTAATCACCAACTAAATGTGAAGAGTAAAAGCCGGAAGGGCTTCTTCTTAGCATACAAAGGAGCCTTATTTTTCTTGTAGTCAAAGGATTCACAAAGCTGAAGATTATGCCCAAGGCTTAATTAAAAGGATAACAAATTTAGAGAAGGTAGAAATCTCAGTCTGACAAGTTTGCTGTGCTCTGACCCTGTTTGGGAGTGAGAGGGACCCTAAACTCTGGGACTGGATATCTGAGCTGATGCCCCCAATGTACCGGAGCCCCAATGCTTAAATCTCCTAATTTGTCAGAAGTGCCCCACTCCTCACTGTAAATCCCAGAAGTGTACTCTTGCTTAAAATTCAGGGATGCTGTTCTCCATGGTCAGATGCATCTCCCACCCCCAAGGTTCTCTCCTGGACAGACACACACCAATAATAAGGATGAAAGCATGTCACATACCCGGGACAGTTTTGGGCTTTGTAGGGGATGCAAGGAACTGTACATTGAGATATCTGAAGGACCTAGCCAAAATAGTCTGGCAAAATCCAAGAAAATATGATTTGACTGGATTCTGAAGGCCTGGGAGAGCAAGGAGTTCAAGAATAAAGGGAAAGTTAACTGACTTGGGGATACAGTACTTTCTTTTGATAGTGGATTTCACCCCCTGGTGCAAACTTTCATGCTAATAGATGAGACCTAAAAATTAATAACAATAATGCACATAGAGCAACTAAAAATAATAGAACTGCTATGGTATGTGACAGAAAATGGAATCAAAAGACTTAGATAAATGGATATTTTAGAGTAGATATTGTATAAAATCCTTTGTAGATATATTACTCTAAAATTATCCCTTCTAACTTTATTACTTGGAAAGGCCTTCAACGAGGGTAGACAATGTTTATAAACTTGCTCTGGATTTATGTTAATGCTCTGTCCTCTGATTATAGTCTAGTGGTCTCATGATAATCAGCTCGCATGAGCAAGAAGTGGCAAATATGTTCAAGCCATTGGTAATATATATGTGATTCCCTGGGAGAGAAGAGAGAACCCTATTAGCTTCTGGGACTTACTGTTTTACCGAAGATGATAGAAAACTGAGTGATCTAGAAGATACTAGGACATACCCTCCAAAGTAAATTACAAATTATTTTACTTTCCAGATCCTTTCTGTAAAAAGGAAGAACAACTTCTGGAAAATGTCTTTGGACTATGGCAACATGTTATCCCACACTTTGCTAGAATACTTATCTACAAAGTGATGCAAAAGGCTTCTAGCTTTGAGGTAGTTCTCAGTAGGAAAGGACTGGACAGTAGTGTAACCCTGTGATGTATCTGTAGTGAGCAAAGTTGCCATATAGAGTTTATGGCAAACCTTGATGGGAAAGTCACTATATAGGCTCCTGTAGTTCTGGAGTAACGTCATAACATCTATAAGAGATACTTACACATTATGCTCATGGTTCCTCACCGAGGGTTTGTCCTTGGGTGATTAGAGTACTGTACAGCTAGAACCATCCATTGGGAACTTTGCCTTGAACAACAACTGAGTCACATGGTTAGAGGCTCAGTACTAGTCCATTAGAAGATGGAAATTTTGCATCTAGGATTGAGTAAAAGTAAGGCCAGAGGGAACTTAACAGCAGAACAGATGCAAGCCTGGAAATTGGTAATATAATACATGAACTAGAAGTTTCAGGGCTAAGTGAGCTATGCAATAGTTCAGTGATGACAGCAGTGTCACCAGTTTGGAATTAACATCCCAAAACAATGGAATGCCATCTTGAAGACGTGAAGAAATCAACAACATTTACACAGTGATGCATCCTAATGATGCATCCCTAATGCAGACATTTTGCCTTATAATGCAAGAGTAGCCATACTCATGATCGCTTCTGGGAACGCATTCAGGAACTGGTGTTTCTTCTTCATGTAACTCTAGGCCTTGAAGATGTCTGAGGTCTTTATTATCAGAAGGGAAAGATTCCTGCCAAGCATTGCAGCAAGATCTTGCCAACCTAAGTATATTGCTGCCATCTTGTCACTCCAGACTTTAGGCAGGGACAAGCAGGCAGGGACAAGTGCCCTGATAATAGGAAGTAGGGTTTCAGTTGCATGGTTAGGACAGCAAAGAGTATTTGTCATCTGTAGGATCCACTGGGAGTGTTTTGATGCTCCTCAGTATCAAAAACGGTAATGTGCACGGACTAAAAATATCACGAAGATGAGAGAGGCTCAGGCTCATATGGCAAGATGGTCTGGACCTTTCCATCACACACACCTGGAAAGGTATTAGCTGAGGTTTAGGAGGATCAAGAATCTCAGTGCAGGAACAGAGTAACAAGTACCAGTTGCATCCCTAGGAACAGTTAGAATAGCAGGGACTGTAGTTACTGCAATTAAACTTTCTCTTGGAAGTTTTTCCAAGAAACAAAATGTACCAGAATTCCAGAGATGTTGCTAGATAGGATAAATACAAGGGATGATCAAAATATACAGTGAACATTTAATATTTTAAATATTTATTCCAGTAAAAGACACATGGCCATTAATACCCTGCAGAACACTCCCTCTCACTTCAAACACAGCTGTCACATTGCTCTTGCTATTTCTGTAGCAGTTCTTGAAGTCCCCTTCATGAATATATTTACAAAAAGCAATTGGACAAAAATGGAATGAATATATTATCTTCATAGACAATTTATTCAAAGAGCCAACCATGTGCAAAGGCAACAGGAGCAGAATCTCTGCGATAAGACAAGTTTACTTTTAACAATTTACCTGTTAGGACAGCAGGAAGATTAGAGCATAGTGAACAAGACTAAAAATGCATGTGTAACACGTGTTCAAATATTGCAATTTTTCTCTCGTGTGAGAAACTGAAAGCATAGACCACGACAAAATAGCTGATAGATATTGGGAAGTAGAAAGAAAATATTCACATTGGAAGGACCTAAGGAGGAGAGAGAGAGAAGGGAAGAAAGGCAAAGGGGAAAAGGAGAAGGAAAAATGGAAGCAACGCTTTTGTAAATGAGGAGAGGAAGAAACGTTGAAGGATGGAGAGGTCACTGGGGAAAAGATGAAATAAGATATATTATGTAAAGGTACAAATTCTGCATGATGAGTGTGACCATTATGTATATCAAAAGTGTACCAATTAAACTAACTTTTGAAAATGCAAAACAATGTATGTAAGTGCAATTTTTCTATCTCAATATAAATCTATGTGTATTACACAAATACAACCATTTGCCTTTGAAGGGAAAAAAAACTATTAACAAGTAATTTATTAATGTGTAAACTAGTTTTCTTTTCCTGAGAATTTCTGTTCCATTTTCTCCCATAATCTAAAGTTTCACAAAAAAGATCATGGAGTTGCAAAAAACTCAGTCACTGTATTTAAGCAATACATTTGCTCCTATGGCTGCATGTCCCCAGGCACCTCAGTAGGGAATCGATCTCAGCATCCGCCGGTGGGTGAGGAAGTGGAGCACCGTGGGTATGTGCAAAGAATATTACTCAGCCAGGGAGGAAATTCTATGACTTATAACAATATGAATGAAGCCACAGGACAGTATGTTAAATGAACTGAGCCAAACACAGAAGGCAAAAGCCACAGGAATATGTGGAATCTAAAATCAGTTGAATTGATTGAGTAGAATGATGAGTTACCAGAGGCTGGGTGAGAGATTTGAGGAGATGTTATCCAAATAATACAAAATTTCTGTTACATAAGATGAGTAAGTTCCATTATTTTAGAATAAAATATTTAATAATGTATTACAGTTTTGAAAACTGTGACAGTAGATTTTGTGTCCTCACCAAAAAAATAAATGTGAATTAACACCTATGTTAAGTAGCTTGATCTGGTCATTCCAAAGTGTATACATATTTTAAACCATATACACAATATGTATACAGAATATATATAGACAGAATATATATAGACAGAATATATATAGACAGAATATATATAGACAGAATATATATAGACAGAATATATATAGACAGAATATATATATATATATATATATATATATATATATAGACAGAGTGAGAGAAAGAGACAGAATATATAAATATATATGCAGAATATATACATTACAGTTGTGGATTAAAATAAATAAATTGCAGAAAATCATTGATATACTGATGATGGGTTTCGTATCAAAGGGCACATTTAGCTGGATCTTTACTTGAAAGCTCTCTTTAACGTACAGCTAAACAATGATTTGTTTTGCGCAAAGGTAATAGGAAAGTAGAAGCAAGTGTTTGAGGTCACAAAATGAAAGATCTGTTTACTATTTACAACTAATTTCCTTACATTGTATATTTTGTCAGCACTTATGAATAAAGTTCTGGTGAACATTATGTTCTGTTTGAAAAAGAATGTGCTGACGTACCTGTGCAAACAGCACTGAGAAAGCATATATGTAAATGAAGGTAAAACATTATGCATAATATATATGTAAAATCAAAGTTATGAAAGAACCTAGTAAATAAATTTCATGTAAATAGTACTAATAATGGAAAAGTACAATTGTGGCTGACTTGAGAAAAAGCTGATGTTTCAGAGTCAACTCAGAGAAGACATGTGCCTTTCAGTGGAAAAATAGCACCCTGAAAACAGGAACTGTGTGCCAACCTCCTTAAAGCACTCTCTTGGCGTGTGAACATAACCATGTCAGCTGCAGCTTCTCTGAATGAGACGGATATACATGAGACAGATAGGGGCACCTGAATGATGGCAAAAATAATCCGTTCACTGAGAGCTCATGGAGTCCATACTCGGCCAGAAGCACAGATGTCAGTGTAATTCTTATGTGGAAGGAACAAGCACAACTAGGGGATGTTATCATAAAACAGCTTTGTATTAGTTTCCTCTTTCCACTTAAATGTGTCTCTAGGGTGCTCCTTTCTCTGTCCCTGGCAGTCTCCATGACATTTCTCCTAACTCAAATAATAAAACATTCTACAGTTGAGTTAAACACAAAAAGGCTCTGTTCTGTAATTAGCACGATTAATGCCAAGTAAGCTTTAAACTCCAAAGTTTTCTGAAAAGTTTTAACTAATCTTCCTATGTTTTGATTGTCTCTGAACCATAGTTGAAGCTTAACTTTTCAACATTTTTTGTATCACTGTAGACAAAATTAAGACAATAAACAATATGATTTTTGACCCCAGGCTTCTAGTCTTTTGGAGGAAGATTAATGAGAATATCTATATGTGGCATTTAGGATATGCCCTGTCACATAGAAGCTGCTTTTATTTATTCTGTGTAGAACCATTTGGTTTGAAAATAAAATAGCTATGTATACTTTCTTAAAATGTATCATTCTTATGATCATCACTGTATCCTGAGATTTTAAAGGCATCTAGTGACTTGAGTATTTTCTGAAACGTGTATTCTCTCTTATATAAGTTTAGATGCTTTTCATGTTTTATTGTATATACTTTACTTCTTCCTTTTCTAACTTTTTCTTCCTTTTCTGAGGGGAAAAACACCAGAGGTTTATTAACATGCTCTGATGTATATGTCCTTTCCTAACATTGCTTTTTACAGGAAAAATATCTTTTGGTGATAGAAACAGAGTGGTGTGAATAGGGCAACAGTAAATCTGTCCCAAAGCCACTTTCCAACTGTAAATCATCATGATAGGGGACTGACTTTCTGCTCATGGTGACACTTTACCCAGTGAAGTGACCGAAAGGATTGGAAGTGATTTCTACAATATCAGCCTCTTTGGGGTGATTCATTTCTGCTTTCATCTCAGCGAGTGAAAGGTTAGTTTCTGCTTCTGAGAATCTAAGGATGGCAGTCCCTCCACAATAAAATCTCCAGACATTACTGTCTCTCCCACAATGTCAGGTTTTTCTCAATATAAAATATTTTCTTGCATATAGTAAATGTCTCATTCCACTTTATTCGGCATTAAAGAATCACTGTCAATAATTCTAATAATTTTATTATTTTTAAAGAGGCTTTCTCTTTTTGTTTAATGGTATAAACTATTCAGTTTCTTTATTTTTTTAAAAGTTTTTATTAAGCTTACAAGACTATGTTCTGACTTTGATTAGGGGATTTTACAGACTTGGATACATTGTGGGTAAAATATTTTAACATCCAGTTTCAAGTTTTAAAACTATGTAATTCAGGAATATTTTCTTAAAATGTAGCTTTGTTTTTTCCTTGTAAACCTTTGGTTGTGTGTGTGTGGGGGGTGGGGTAAAAAGCATTTTTATCTCATGTTTTTAATTTAAAATTTTTTCCTTTCATTTTCTACTTTCCTTAAAACATTAACTGCTGTGTTTGTTAACTCATGTGTTGTTTCTGATTTATTTTGATTTCTGATTTACTTTTTACTTCTAATTGTTTCCTGAGTTGTGGCTTCTAATTTGGGAACTTTCTAATCATGGTTTATGTTATTCTTTGATAGTCTTTGATCATTTTCGGAATGCCGCTAACTTGTTTTGAAATACTAGTAGGCTGTAGTTTGATCTGTTTTGTGGGTGTGTCTTTTTAAAATGCCTGCAACATTTGTAGGGAATGTTCCTTTGATTCTTGTTGTTTTAATCTTATAACTTGGAACATAATTTATCCTTTTTCCCTTTGTGTAGTTTAATATCATGTGAGATTAAATTTTACTGTACTTGTAGAGGAACTCCTTCTCCACCAACTTTTATCTGAAATTTTTCTATTTTCAAAATAAATTATGTATATTTGAGATTTATATCATGTATTTGTAGAATATCTATAGATAGTAAAATAATTACTGTAGTAAAACAGATAAATATGTGTATCTCAGAGCAGCAAAATCTATTTATTTAACAAAGATACTTCGTATGATTTTATTAATTTTACTTCTTATGCTGTACCTCAGCCTGAATCCTGCTCCAATTTTAGTTACAAGGATGCAGTGACTAGGGGTTTGTCTGTCACCTGCATGAGTGAGCTGCCTCCTGGACCAGCCCGCCTCGGGCCAGGGATGGCTCCTCCAAGAACTGCTATTCTCTGGTTGCCACCAAATAGCCAGCGAATACCCATGCGGTTATCTTGGGCTTTTGTTGAGGTTCACTAAGTATCTGTCTTCCTTCTGCTTTCTTCTTCACTGACAGGGACTCTGGGAGCTGGTGTTTGATATTTTGTCTCTACCTGCTGGTTTGTGAGGATGGCTGGAGACATCTTCCCAGGTGTAATCATACCTGCAGTCCATGGCTTTTTATTTATGCTATGCAGTTCCTCAGTTTATTTTGATGTGCAGAAGTACAGGAATTCAAAAGCCATGCCACACTACCATTACTATTGCTGTTGTTACTATGTGGTTGGCTTCCCAAAATTCTTTTTTTATTATTTCATATTTGCAATGCATGAAGTTTGCATTCATCCCACTGAGCAGGTGTGCTCATGCAGGTCATTGTGATTATTTCTTTTCACCTTTCCATCCCAGCCACATTGCTCCCTCTGTCTCTAGATCCTTCTGCATTTTCATTTTTATTGTTAATATTATTATTTTAAATTTACATTTAAGAAATACAATGTTTATGTTCATTGTGAATATTTGGCACTTGAATATGATATATCTTAATGTAAAATTTACCATGTAAATCATATATCTTAATGTAAAATTTGAGCAGTGGCAGTATTGTAACCAATGAGATTTATCCAAGGCATCATTATTGCTAATTAAAATTTACTGGAATTTTTCTAATATAAACACACATAAACACTCATAAAACATGTTCCATAGTCTATACATTCTAAGTGATATTTTCAAAATAATATAACTGTAATAAAAAATTTAAAACACATTTACTTTTGTTTTTAATCTCAAAATACCCCAAAGCATTCATTTACCATTCTTTTTAAAGTTCTCACAAATCATTCACAACTCACGACATTTTTCTTTCATGTTGAACAATTTAAAGAGACTATCTACATACTTAATTGACTTTTTAACTTTTGCATTAGACACATACATATAGTAAGTTCTAGGTGTCATTTTGAATGACATCATATTTGTAAAAATAAAAAAAAATCAATGGATTGTTTGAATAATCTTAAAACATTTTGTCACTGAGAGAATAAATGAATAAACATTACCTGATTTGCCTTTTTCTTTGAATTTTGAGCCTAGTATATTTGAGATACGGCTTCCATCTAACTCTAGTTTTTCAGGAAAGCCATCCTCAACTCCTCTTCATTGCAGTAGTTCATTCCTGTAATGAATGCATACCTGAGACAATTGCCCTATTTTCAAGTGGCAAAGCAGTTGCAAATGGGTTCTGATGATCCTTTCTAGTGAATATTATCTTGTAGTTGTGCCTGTAAAAAAAAAAAACAGAAAGGAAATTAGAGTTTGATAGTCCTTTTTATCCTAAAGTAACTGCAAGTGGATAACATAATATTGTAAATCAAATAGTTTTCCTTGCTTGGTTCAAATAATGTTGGCATTGGTTTTGTGTGATTTGTCCCAGTCAAAGAGATTCCTTGTTTAAAGAAACATTCCACTTTACTGTTGTGTTATCTGTAATAGGCTGTCATATTTACATGTTAAAGACAGATACACTTATGATTAACATACTTATGCTAAATGTTTCTTGTTAAATGACAATAATTGGTAACTCCCATTTCTTTTATAGGAAAATGACATATCTACTTAGAGAAGTTTGAGTCATTTTATACAATATTTAATTTAGATTGAAATGTGTAAAAAGCAAGGAAAGAAAATGTGCTAACTATGCATTTTTGTGTTGCCATTAATTGAAGTATTCCACAGTCTCATCAATCAGTTTATAATCTTTTTTTTTTTGTATCTGAACAAGATAATTTTGATGGCCAGCCAGTTTCAGAAGACAATTCATAAATTGTGTTTTTCCTTTTTCTCAAACAGTGATTTCTTAGGTCCTAGGGTATTTCAAGGTTTAGCTAACTATAGATAGAATCATTTTCTGAAGTGGGTCCAGGGTGTAAGAAAGTTTTAGTATTACAAGGTTCTTAGTTCAGTTGAGGCTCAAAACCTCTGTAGGTGACCTCGAACAAATTACCTACCTTCTTAGCTCTCAGGTTTCCCATGTATAAAATAAGCACAAAAATGCTATGCAATTATAAGGCAGTTCACGAACACTTCTGTTCCTGAACACTTCAATTCATGAACAGAAGCACTCTGCAAAAGTTTGTTTCTTTTAGTGAATTCTGTATTGGGTGACAAAGACCATGGCCATCTTCCCACTTGGACATGTGGTCATGGCTTCCCTCTAGTTGAGCTTGCAGTCATAGACAGACCTGTGTACACTTGCTCTGAAGCTATTTTGTGTGCTTTTAAACATGCATAGTATTGTATAGTATTATTCAGTTCAGCATGGATCCAAAGAAATCGAAGAATAAGCATGGTGGTAAAAAGGAAGTACAGAGTGAACATGAAGGTGGAAAAAAAGTGCAAAGCAATAATAAAAGTAACAAGAAAGTGCAGAGCAAGGTTAATAAGAAGGTCCTGAAAAAACCCCCAATGAACTGAAGGAAATTGTAGCAAAGCATGGGCATGGTATTTGTGTTACTAACCTGGCCTTGGAGAACAAGATGGTGAAGTCAAAATCTCAACTATTTTGAAGAACAAGTATACCACGAAAAGAGCTGCTATGGCCAAATGAGTAGCAATATCAACGAAGCAGAGGACACAGCACTAAAAGAGATGGAAAAAGTTTTGTCAGTGTAGTTGAATGAAAAACAGCTGTCAGGTGATAATGTTAGTGAAGCTCTGATCTGAGAAAAGTCAGGAAATTTCAGTAATTTACTTCAAGAAAACCCTTCTCTGGTGGAGCAAATGATTAATTTAAAGCCAGTAGAGGGTGGTTTGGTAAGTTCCACAAGAGAAGGGGCATCCGCAGTGTGGTAAGATGTGGTGAGACTTCCAGTTCTGGCAAGGCCACTGCAGAAGCCTACAGGAAAGAATTCATGAAGGCAGAAGGATACATTGCTCAGCAAGTACCCAAAGTGATGAAACCAGGCCTCTTTTGGAAGAAGATGCTGAACAGAACCCATATCACAGAGGAGGAAAATGCACCACTGGGGCACAAGCCCATTAAGGACAGAGTCACCTTTTGGTGTGCAGAAACTAAAGTGCTAATCTGAAAATTACGCCACTACTGGTCAACAATTCCTGGACGCTTTGTGTATTCAAGGAATAGAGTGAGAACAAGGTCAACTGCTTGTCATGTGTTTTGCCAATGCAAAAGTTGAGCGCCAAAGCAACTGTTCATGGATTGTTCACATCCATCACTAAGGAATATCTTTCTGACAATCGACTCCCCAAAAGATGCCTTCTTCTGATGGACAATGGCCCAGCACACCCTCCAGCTTTGATGTATAATTTGGACACTGAGTATGACTTCATAAAAGTCAAGTTCCTCCCCACAACATGACATCTTTTCTGCAGCTCTTGGACTGGCAAGTGATCTTCAGCTTCAAGAAAGTGTACACAAAGGTGCTTCTCAACAGGTGTTTTAATGTCTCTGAAAAGAAATCTTTGACTCTGAAAGAGTTACCTGTGAAAATGCCATGTACCAGATCTTAAACAGCGGGGAGGAAACTGTGGCCAGAATATGCCACAGAACGTGATTTTCAAGGGTCTGGCACACAGGTAGTGGAGGAAGTACATGGATCCGATGTCAGTGGTGCAGACACAGAGAAGCATGTTGAGGACCATAAAGAGGAGCTATAACAGGAGAACATGCTAACTCGAGTGAACAACAGAAATTATTTTTGAGGATCATTCCACTGAGCAAGAGGAAGACAGCAAAGAGTGATGTGATAAAGTCCATTGTGGAAAAAATGAAATGAGTGCCAGGATTTCTTTGGAACCATGAACTGAGTGTTGTATCTGATGAATGATTTTGTGGTCTCTCATTTCTGGAGGGCTCTGCAGTTCAGGAATAAAACAGGTGACATTAGGCAGAGTTTTCTTCAAAACTGACCCAGAAGCTAAGAGACAAAGAAGAGGTGAAGCCCCTGAAGATCTCTCCTCTGTCCTTATGAAGAGGCTTTTCATCCTCCAAACAAAAACCTCCTCTCTACCCACCTTCCTGACTCCCATGCCAGAGGCCAACTCAGCAAAGTTAGTGTTCTCTCTCTTCATACTGTACTGTGCTTTGCTTCATATTTTTGTGGTTAAAAATGTGTATAGTTCAGAAGGGAATAACCTTATTTACATTGAAACTTATGGGGAAGTTTGGTTTAATGCATGACCAATTTGGTTCATAAACAGAATCATGGAACAAACTAAGTTCCGGAACAGAGAGAGGTACCACTGTATTTACAATGAGATTTCTAGTTTTAATGTTGGACATGTTACAGATTGTAGACATTTTAGGAATGTGCCTATTCCTTTGTTACATGCAAAAGAATATATCGGCTAAAACAAATAAAGGGGATGTAATTTGAAAAATGTCCTAGATGACTTTAGGATACTCTCACTCCTCTTAGAAGACTCAAGACATTAAGGTTTTGAGTAAGTTTAGACTTTTCATTAGAGAAAGAAAGATGCCAGGACTTCATGACCAAGTAACAAAAGAAATCAATCTCTTGTATATAAGTCTGCAAAGGACTAGGTTGAAATTAGCCAAAATTAACTATTGATAGCTTATTTGTTTGAATTCATTAAAAATTTTGCTCCTCATATTCCTTACATTTACATAAAATATATTTTATTATGATTAATTTAAATGTCCCCAATGCTTATACAAGAAAGCTGCATGAGTCTTTTTGTTGACTAATATTTAAAAGTAAAGTAATCCTTATGTAAAGAAATTATTTGTTGTTTTAAGGGAACCCTTAGCATTGGAAAATGTAGGCTTATAGAAACTCAGATATTTAAAAGCAAAGACTCAGGGGCCAGGATAGACCACACTGACATTATGCTAATTAGAGACCTAAAACTGACACCTGTGTTGCTGAGTGGGCCACACTGTAGCTTCAAGGTTGCTGTCCTTTTGTTTATTTAAAATGTTACCCTTAAAATAGCAATGTTATAAATATTAATATAAAAATATTAAGAGCATGGCAAGTGGATTCCAGGAAGACTAATGACTTCAAGTTAAATATCAAGTCATTATTCAAACAGACCTTTTAAGAGGCAGAAAAGATGGAGCAGTGCTGCAAGTATAAAGGTCTTCACAACCATTCAATTTAGAGAAAAGTTACATTGACCAGTCATTTGGCCTAAATGGACTGATTGTTCTGAATGAATTAACCAACTTTTGATTATCATTTCACTATGCTCAAAGTTGCTGGTTTTTAAAACTCCTTTAATTGGATGGATGTCTTTCCAATGGGTGTGAGGATGTGTGCACACACAGAGAACCCTACAAAATTATTTGTGTTAACCGGTAACTCATTTCCATTTACTCTTAGGTAGTGCGGTGTATTCCACTATAAATATGTCTTAAAAGCCGACAATGAAGAGCAAAATTCAGATGCCTGAGAGTATATTGAGCAAAACACCATTTTGTTCTCCATTTATCAAAGCTGTACTATAATGTTGTTCTTGGATGCAAATTGATGTAAATAAAGTTATGGAAGATGATTAGTAAAAATGCACATAAAGTACCTAAGACTTGTGCCTATGAATGGAAGGAGGAGAAACAAGATGAGTGACAAGCTGGCAGCAAAGAGGTTGTGTTATCCCTCATTATGATGGTGCTATAAAATAAGAGGCATGACAGCCATTCACTCCTGTGTGAGCAAATCCATACTAGGATATTTGTAACTTACTTTTGTGTTAGAATATGAGCATCTTTCAAACTGAGTTGAAACTACTTAATATTTAAAATGATACAATTGTATCATTCTATTGGCATTGTGTTGAATGAAATGCTAAGGTGGTGAGACTGAAGAAACAACCACACTTCCAGTTTTATCCCCACACCCTTTCACATGAACTGGAATTGGCCCAAATAATGGAGAACATGGTAGACCTCAAAGTCTATGTCAATGTAGGAAAATTGTCTTTCATTAATATTTGTGCTGTAAATATTTTCTGCCCCTAATTAGTTTTGTCTGCAATCCATAGATAGAGCATCAGTTTAGTTTCATTATTGAAACAATAATGAATGGAAAATATTTTGCCTAGCAAACAAAAGTAACATAAGAAATTATAATGCAATAAGAAGTTATTTTATAGTAGATTTTATAAGAGAAACAGACATGTAAAGAATTATCAGTGTGATAGACGGTAATGAATTATCTCTGTGTGCACTTCTAAGGATGAGTAAGCATGTAAGATTAACAAAGCTCCCAAATTTGCAGTTTGGGAACTCTCAACAGTACCTTTTGATTGTCACTCTGACTTAACTGTACTCACATTTTAGGCCATCTTTGTACGATTACTTTAAACTAACTTTGTGTGGGATGAACATCTTACTCCACAGAAGTATAAACGAAATGCTAAATTCCAAGGGCCATTTATTCCTTAATTTAACCTGGTGTTTTGTATACAATATAAAAAGTAGAATAAGACTGTAACCTATTCAAGCAGATGCATGCATTTCACATCAGTCAAATCAGGCAAGAGAAAATTCTCTGTAGCCAATAAAATACATAGTGCATGTCTCTGCTTCTTGTCAAGTACCTCAGCTCTGCATGTGAGGATGGCCTCCAGCCCTGTTAACAGACTTCAAGAAGGAAAAAAAAATAGCATGGGTATAATATTGTAAATAATCACCCATTTCTATGGTAAAGTTCAAACTTCTCTCTTGAAATGGTAAACCACCTCAGATAACAACCTTGGGGAATGTCCTTGTTTAGGGATAATTAATGGCCTTGTACTTTACTCTGTGTTTATTATGTACAGTCAAATAGGAAACGAAAATGTGAAAAACTCAAAGGCTAAAGTTACAATGAAATGTTTACAGCAGATTTATATATGTTCAGATTTTGTTTTGAGAAAGTGTTAATTTTGACTTCATTTATCATTTTTGTTTTTCAGAACAAGGAAGAATACATTGGATAATCATGTGGGAGTTGTAATCACTTTTTAAAAGAAGCTCTAAGCCATGTCAAATCTAATAAGGTAGATTTTATTTAATATACTCAAATGACTGAGTTAGTTTTACATTGCAAGCTTTAAGGTGGGTAGGTAATAAAATATCTTTATCACTAATGGCACAACAAAAACAACCAAGCTCCACAATGTATAGTTATGTTCAAATATTCTAAAATGTTGTAGTTTAAACAGTATGCTAGAAAATATTGTACAATATAGGGAAAAGATTAACATTATTGCTACCTCAATGGTTGATGATAGCAATTGACTAGTGAAATGATTTTTCCAAAACTGTGCTTTACTAAATGCAATTTCAGTAATATGGAATTGTATAGTCTAAGGAATATGGGAAAATGTAGGAAATTGTTGCATAAAGTGCTTTGACTCAAGTAGACATTGTGATGAAGTATAATCTCCTCAAGTAAACAGTTATTATGTTAAGAATGGAGAAGCAATCACACAATTTAAGTGCTTTGCTTTGGCAGCTCCACTCATGTTTTCCAGCCCTGCCTTTCCCTGGGATGATGCATTCCTGCTGGTCCACAGTTTATGGAAACAGGCAAAGGGCCAATACATGCAGGAGTGAGAATTTGTGTAGAAAACATTGCTTTATTTCAGAGACCAGCTAAATGTTCTTAGGCCTAATTTGTTTACCTCGACCCAAAGGACTGCTAATGGACACTGATTCCAGAGGAGGCTTCTCTTGTGACTGAAAATGTTTCTGTGACTTAAATCACATTGTGCAGCAGATATGAGCTTAGAAATCACTTTTTGAAACACTTGAAGAAAGAACATTATTACAGAATCAATTTGTTAAACTTCTCAATGCCCCTCTGGATGCTTGTGAAGCAGGCTATGTCCCCTTCTCCAAATCTGGATCCAATGTTCTCTCCCACAGACCTCCAGTTTCTGAGTCTTTCAAGTCCACACCAGATGGATCGCAAGATTTATTTACACTAAGATCGTAAAGTCATGATCATAAAATTATGTCTGTTTTTAAAAAATCTCAGGACATACATTATGTGTCCTACACAACAGATTTTTCTTTCCATTCTATATTAGTGCATATCAAATGTCCAGATAAATAAGTTTCGTTTTGGCATATTTGTACATGCACATAATCCACTTTGACCATTTTAACCTCAGTCTTATCTCTTGCCCTGCCTTCTCTTTATTTCACATTTTGGGAGTTTCAAAACATATATTTTGATCACATCCAATCTGTCACTTACCATTTGGTCACCTCTTATTCCTTTCCTGTTGTCTAATAAGAGCCTTCCTTCTAATTGCTTGTCATCTTTATTTAGATTACACACATTTGGGAGAATACGCAATATTTATCTTTCTGAATCTAATTTATCTATTTCCCTCAACATGGTGATCTCCAGATCCACCGATTTTCCTTCCAAATGACAAAATTTTCTCGTTTATGGCAGAATAGTATTCCCTTGTATACTTACACACAGCACATTTTCTTTATTCATTCATCTGTCCATGAGCCCCTAGGCTGCTTCTAGACAATAGAATTGTGAATTGTCGTAAACATAGGTGTGCAGTAACCCCACCATACACTGACTTTCATTCCTTCCAGTAGATTCCAAGGAGTGGTATGGTTGTCAAATGGTAGCTATAGTCTCTTTGTGATTAATCACTATATTCATTTCTATACTAGTTTTACTAATTTATCTTGCTATCAACAGTGTAAAAGTGTTCTTTTCCTCACATCCTTACTAACATTTATTGGTTTGTATATTCTTGATGATAGCTTTTTCTGAATTTAATGAGTTGTCTCAATGATTTTCACTTCCCACATGGCTAAAGATGTTAAGCATGTTTTTCACATATTTTTACTTTTGAGAAGTGTTTGTTCATTTAATTTGCTCATTTACTATTGAGCTATTTGGTATTTTTTGTGTCTGTTGGCTTTTTTCAGTTCTTCACATATTGTGAGATTTTACACAAGAGTAGCTTGGTGAGAACGATATAGTTTCAGTCTTACACAAGTATCTATCCAGGCATTCAGCATGATTAGAGAGGTTATCCTTTCTCCAAAATATATTTTTGGCTAGTTTGTTCAGAATCAGATGTATGTAGTTTTCTGGGTTTGTTTCTGTGTCCTTATTTCATTGGTCTTTGTGTCTATTTTTGTGTATCATTCCGTATATATACACATATATACACACACATATGCTTTGTATTATAATTTGAAATTGAAATTGACTATTATGATACCTTTACCCTTGCTCTTTTTCCTTAAAATTGGTTTGGCTATTCTGAGTCTTTTATGTATCAGTATAAATTTTAGAATTTTTTCCATTTCTGTGAAGAATGTTTTTGATATTTTGATGGGAATTACACTGAATCTGTAGATAACTTTTAGTCCTATGGCCATTTTAACAATATTAATTCCACCAATCTATGAACATGGGGAGGTCTGTCTAACATCTTCCATTTTTTTCTTCAGTTTTTTAAAATTTTCATCAGAGAGGTCTTTCCTCTCCATGGTTGTATTAATCCCTAGGTTTTATTTTTTGGAGTTATTGTGAACGGAATATTTTTCCTGATTTTTTTTAGCCAGTCCATTGTTAATGTATAGAAAAACTGCTTTTTTATTATTGATGTAATAGCTTGTTACTTTGCTGAATTCACTTATGTGTTCTAAATGTCTTTTGGTGGAGTCTGCAGGGTCTTCTAAGTATGGGAACATACCACTTGCAAACAAGAACAGTCTGACCTCTTTTCCTAGTTGTGTCCCTTTTATTTCCTTTTCTTGCCCAATTCCTTAGCTAAACTTTCAAAACCTATTTTAAATAGTAGAGGTAAGAGTGGCTATCCTTGGCTCATTCCTGATTTTAGGGGATAGTTTTAGTTTTTTTCTCATGCACAATGATGCTGACTTTGATTTTGTGATATATGTCCTTTTCTACATTGAGAACTAATCCTTCGACACATAATTTCTTCAGGACTTTTACTTTTATCATGAAAGGATGTGATATTTTGTTAAAGCCATTTTTTCCATATCAACTGAGAAGATCAAGTGATTTTTATATTTGATTCTATTTTGTTTGCTATTGTATTTATTGAGTTGCACATGTTGAATCATTCTTGTGTCCCTAGAATAAAGCTAATTTGATTGTGAAATATGATCTTTTTAATGTGCTGTTTAATTAGGTTTGCAAGTAAGAAATAGTAATTTTTCTTTCTCCTCAGTATTCATTACTTTTCTTAAAATATTTTGAGAATTCCATCCAGGACATGTTGTAGATTTTTAAAATTATCTTCAGAAGACATAAAAGTTGATTCTTCTTTTTATTTAAAGGGATAAAACAGAAAAAGGAGAGAAATATTACAGAATTAAAAAAAAACATAAACAGTAAGAAATCACTAGCTGATAAATTACATATTGCTCTTTTAGAAATAGTTGTTCAAGTTACAAAATTAAAGCACACAAAATGGACACTCTGTTTGCAGTTAGACTGCAAACAGATCTGTTCAACAATCAAACAAGAACTAAGAAATATGGGCAACAATCCTGCACACATAAATACACATGCAGTTATATCTTTTATAGCACTTCCTATTTTCTCTTTTTTACAATAGCAATTATACATTTTTTATTTAAAGAGAAAAAAACAGGAAAAAGGTAGAAATATTACATAATTTCAAGAAAGGAAGATAAACAGTAAGAAATCACTAGTTGATACATTGCATATTGTTCTTTTAGAAATAGTTATTCAAGTTACAGAATTAAAGCACACAAAGTGGACACTAAAGCAGTGAGAGTGCAAACAGATCTGTTCAGCAATCCAACAAGAACCTAGAAATATGGTCATCAATCCCACACATCTAAACTTACATGCAACTATATCTTTTATAGC